>APFE031421656.1:60066-88176 GCA_000404065.3 Pinus taeda | reverse complement strand
AGTTTGGAACATATAGGCTTTGATTGAGGAATTCTTAGTGCATTTTAGTGCTGCTCTTTGTAGGCATTTGGTGTGTTGTGTGAGGATTGTTTTGAGCTTGAGGAAGGTCATGAGCTTGTTGCCTTGTATGTGAGAGAGAGACCTCTTTGACTGGGGAGATTTGCTCCAAAGGTGAATGCTTGGAAGACATGCTGGCTGGACCCTCTAGAGAAGGACTCAGCGTCAGGACTTCGGTTGTACCTTACTCTATTTTCTGATTAATAAAGATAGATGACTACTTTTATGGTTCCATTTCCATTTGTCCTATGAATGAATGATTAATGCAAATTGTATCTTTCCTGACCGATACATAGTTGTTATTAGTAGATTTTACGCTCTTGTTTGCTCTCTTTTGCTTGTGCAGGTGTTCATCCGCGAGGATAGCGGAGAATTGTGATCGGATGGAGCGAAGGAGCGAGAGGATTATCTCTTCGACAAACAAGCATTGGAATCCAAGTAGGTTACTCTCACCCACTTGTTAATTACAACTAGGAACCTGTGGTGTAGCATTGTTCGATTGTTGCTAGACCCCTGTTGGGCTAGTAGGGATCGCCTCTATCTGTAGAGGGGATTTACCTATCCAACAACCTGACTGGATTATTCGATGACAAGTCCAACCAGCTCTGTAGTGTGGTCCGTGTTAGGGTGTTGACCCTAGTTGTAGGGAGGGGTGGAGGCATTTCCCACCGTGTATCCTCTAAAACCTGGAATCGTGGGAGGGTAGTGGTGGACACGCTCCCCTAGATGTGTGATGACGATTGCCAGTTGCCTGCTGGGGAAGTTAGGTCGATGTATTCGATGCTTCCACCATGTCGGTTTTATCAGTGGTTAGTATGGCCATTTCCACTGATAAAGCAACAGAGGACGGATAGGGTGGTAACGGAAGTAGGTCAATATGGATAGGAGGATATAGATCAGTTGAAGACTCTTGATGGGAAGTAATGTCATTCTCTATCTTATCAAATTTTACTGCTATAACTCTCTCTGGTTTTCTATGCGTTCGAACTCCTTGCATCTTTTCATTCTAACTTCGGGACGAAGTTTTCTGAAGGAAGGGTGGGGTGTATGTAATGCCCCACTTAAATCTTATCCTGCAAATTTTGTTAATGTTTACATTATCTGAAAATATTGAAAAATATTGGTCTAATATAAAATTCATGATTTCCATTATTCAAATTCCCCACTTACCTTCTCAAATTGAATATTAGGTAGGATATGGTCCTCTCAAACTCATTATCAATATATATATTCATTTCACATTCCCCAGTGTACCCTCACATTTACTAGGGTGAAGACATGGTCCTCTCCATGTAATTACATCTCACATTCCCCAATGTACCCTCACATTTTCTTGGGAGAAGACATAGTCCTCTCCATTTAATTATCAATATATATATTCATTTCACATTCCCCAATGTACCCTCACATTTACTAGGGTGAAGACATGGTCCTCTCCATGTAATTACATCTCACATTCCCCAATGTACCCTCACATTTACTTGGGAGAAGAAATAGTCCTCTCCATTTAATTATCAATATATATATATATATATTCATCTCACATTCTCAAATGTACTTTTCAGAGTTATTTGGGAGAAGACATGGTCCTTTCCCATTAAATTCTCAATTTTGTATTCATGTCACATTTCCAAATGTCCTCCCAGCTTTACTTGGGAGAAGAAAAGTCAACTGTAAGGATGGATGAGAAGTTAATGATATTGATGAGAGGTGGTTGAGATGGAGAAGGGAAGGAGGGTATAAAAAGGGAAGGGGGAAGAGAGAAAGGGGGAGGTGGGGTCTTGCTTATGATTGTGGGGTTGGTTGTGATTGGTGGGACTTATGTTTTTGGAGACCTTAGGAACCTATGGAGGTTTCTTGGGTTGTTGAGATGAGGAAAGTATTGTTATTTTGGTCTGGCTCTTTTGGACACACACTACATCTAGTTGGACTTGGGCTCGGAGGGCTAGGGAACCTGTGGAGGTTTCCTGAGCTAGGGATTATTTCCTAGTTTGCTGGGAGGTAAATCCAATTGGGTTCGGCAAGAGGAGCATTCACCAGGAGCAGCAGGACAAGGGTATCTCCATCAGCCATCGGTATAGGTATTCCTCCATAGACTACTCTTGTAAAGTTTATTAGAATGAAATATTCACCTTAATTTATGTTGATTAGAATGTAAATGAGAAAATTTTATTTGTTTAAAAGTCGTGTAAGTAAGTAAGTTATCTGTAAACCACCGGGGCAAAAAACAAAGTAAGTAAGTTATCGCCTCTTATCGCATTTAATTTCAGAAGAAATTAAATCTGTTAGCAGACCTTAGGATAGAGCTCTTACATGTATAGCATCAACGGTTTTGAGAATGGAAAAAGGATTATGTTATATCTTGATCTATTTTTATAGAGGAATTGATATCACTTTATGGGGATATTAAATACAATACAATTTTTAGTTAATTCATAAATCTTTGATAAAAATATCCAATTACAAAGCACATTCAACAATTCAAAAAGTTTGAGTCTAAGGGTGAAGAATGTTTTAGAGAATAATTTTTCAAATCTATTTGAGAGTTTTAAAAGAAAGCATCCAACATGAGGTATGTCTCTTTGAACCTAAATCTCTAGAGCATACTTTCAATATAGAAAAAAGAGTTGAAATTAAAAATATGACCACTAGAAAATTGGTCGAAAAATAACTATAATGAAAATCAAGCTCCATCTTATAAACCAAAAATGTTGTCTTCTCAGTGAACAGATAAAAGAAGAGAAAAGGGATTATGTTTGATATGTGATAGCAAGTACAGAAAGGGGCATAAATGATCCAAAATTATGCAGGAACGCAACAGAATACAAATATAAACATAAACACAAAGATGCAACAAAAATAAATCTTCATTTCATTAATATCAAATAATTGAAAGATGTTTACAAGAAGAATGGAAATAAAATAGCTCGGGTGACGGTAGCTTATCTCTAAGAACATATTTGGAGGCTACATGCCTCTAAACTATATTACAATGAGGATCCATGGCATTTTTATTATTGAACAACAAGGGAAAACCCTAACCCCAGGGGATGGAATGCCAAGAATTTGTGGGCCCCGTTGGGGTTAGTTGGACAACCAACTTCCCGAGGTCATAACTTGGTCATGTGATATTCATTTGGCCCATACAATACCTCGTTGGAAATATCTCTCCGAATATCACAAGATTTATTGCAGGCCCCCTCCTAAGGTAATGGTTTTGTTGTGGAACTTTAAAAAATGTCATTTAGTGGGTCAAAACAACTCTGGAAGCTCAGGACCCGAAAAACTGCTAAAAATAGTAAATTATTCTATAATAAAGAAAACAGATGAAACCAACTAGAGGTCTAGGTGGAATAGGTAGGTGGCCACCCATATCCACCTAGATCAGCCCTCCCCCTTTGGGAAGCAATTGTCCCCATTGCATAAAGAGCCTCCATGAGGTGAGGAAATTTTTGTTGCACCTGGTCCCTAGTGAACCACTTGCCCTGGTGAAGGAGTTGGCTTGCTTTAACAACTCAATATAGATGGATCCTCTATTGGTGAGTCTTCTTGATTTGTGTTTCCATTATCCTATCAGTTGTGGCATGTTCAATGCAGCTTGGGTTGAGCTTTGCTAGTGTCAGCTACTTAGCAACGTCAGATGTTTCCAACAATGGGAGGAAATATGGTCGTAGCGGATCCACATTGAATATTGGGTGTAGTTCAGTGGAATGTTGAGCTCGAAGGAATTGTCTCCTACAGCCTTGGTGACAACATACAACCCATATCATAGCAGATGAAGTTTGCGATGGGGCCCAGCAAGACGCTCCTTTGGCAAATAAAACCAAACTTTGTCACCCACCTAGAATTAGTGTGGCACCTAATGTCGATCATGATGTTGCTTGTACTTAGCATTGACTCTATCTAGTATTTCATGGACCTGTTATCGGATGTGTTGATTGCACTCAATTAATTTGTTAGCCATGTCAGCTTTGGCCTAGACATGAGTCGAATATGCCTGAGTAGTTGCAATTGGTATGGCCACATCAACGGGACATAATGGCTAAAATCCCAATCCCACCTGAAAGGGGTTGTGGCCAGTTGCGCTATGGAGATCTCTATTATAATTGTGTTGGATATAGGGGATGATTTCATCCCATGTGTGTGGATGCTTCGAGTTGTACATGCATAGAATGTGCACGATCATCTTGTTGATGACCTTTTTTTGGCCATCAACTTGGGGTTTGAAGGTCATGGACTTAGTGAGCTCAGTATCCAACATCATTCAAAGGCTTGACCAAATGTACTCAATAACCTATTGTCCTGATATGAGATAATGGACTGTGGAATCCCAAAGTGAACCCACACTTGTCCAAAGAAGAGCTTAGCAGTGGCAACTGATGTGATATTCTTCTTGCAGGCCGCAAAAATGGCCATCTTAGAGAATTTTTCAATGACCACAAAAATGCATTCATTTCCATGCTTAGTAGAAGGAAGGCCCGACATGTAATCCATGTAGATGGATTCCTAAGGCTGACTAGGAGTAGGCAGAGGAGTATATAGGCCTTGCTTCATGATGGTCGATTTGGAAATGGTGTAGCCAGTGCAGGATCTAATGTACTCCCCGACATCTTGTTGAACGTTTGTACAATAAAAATACTTTTGCAGTACTCCCACTATTTTCTCTACCCTGAAATGTCAAGGGACCCGACTATAGTGTGCCTCATAAATCATCTTGGCACACTCACTTGAAGGAACACAAAGGTGTCAAAGCTAGCACAATACTCCACCCTCGAGGTAAAATTCAAGAACTTGTTTTCCTTCTAGGAGCATCTGACATTTGTTTTCGATTCTAATTTTCTCTTGTAAATATGTGTCCATTCTGAAGTCTCATGTCCACAAGAGTCGAGCACAGTGGTCAGTGCCATGACCGACGATTGGCTAAGGCAGTCTACAACATTATTGGTGCTTTCCTTATTATACATAATGTTCAAATGGAACTGTTGTAGGTATGTGGACTATGCCTGATGATGATCGCTGTGTAAATTTCTTTGTGTTTGTATGAACTGCAAGGATCGGTCATCTTTGCGGATGACCATATCCTTCCCCATAATATAATGCTTCTACTATTGGCCAACCTGCACAACAGAATACATCTCTTTGTCATTGGTGGAATTTCAGACTATGTATGAAAGTGTCTTATTGTGATATGCCACTGGATACCCCTACTAAGTAAGAACTGCAACAATATCATAGTCAGAGGGATGTGTATCAATCTCAAATGGTTGTTGCAGTTCCAGTAATGTGAGCAACGATGCGGAGTAGAGGCAATGCTTCAACTCAGAAAACATCCTCTATTGGGATTCGGACCAAAAGAACTTTTCTTTCACTCCACCCTTGGTGACTTGACTCAAAGGCCAAGTGATGTGAGAGAAACCCAACACAAACTGGTGGTATAAATTGGAAAAACCCAAAAAATTGTGGAGATCTGTTAGAGTGGTTGGGGCTAGCCTATCTCAAATAACTTGTATCTTGGTTGGGTCGATATGTACACCCTACTCATCAATGATGTAACCCAGATATTGAACTTGGGCTATGCCAAAAGTGAATTTCTACAAAATTGCAAACAACTTGTGTTGTTGCAAGCTTTAGAGGACCTATCAAATATGGTGCAGGTGCTCCTCCCAACTCTAAATGAAGATCAGGATGTCGTCCAAATATACCACCACAAACGATTTGGTGAATGGATACAAGATGTCATCCATCGCCCTCATGAAGGTTGTGGGGGAATTTCAATGTGAAAGGCATGACCAATCATTTGAAAAGGCCCTCCTTGGATTTGAAGAAAGTCTTACACACATCAAAGGGTTTGATTGGTACCTAGTGGTAACAGGACGTCAATTCAATCTTACTGAAATATTTGGCCCCCCTTGAGATGGTCCAAAAGGTCATTGATCTGTGGGATTGGATACCTATTTTGTACAGTGATCTTATTCAGTGGTCAATAGTCAATACAGAGCCTCTAGGTTATGTCCTTCTTTTGTACCAACATGATCAGACTCCCACAGGGTGAGGATCTTGGCTTGATGTGCCCTTTCTGCGATAGCTCCTGAATCTCCCTCTTGATTTCATCATTCTCTAGAACAGAGTGCCAGTAGATCGGTCCATTGGGTAGTGGTGTACACGGGATCAGATCGATGGAGTGCTTGACATAACAGTGTATAGGTACCCCTGTGGGTGAGGTGAAGATGTCCCTGTACTCCTCCATGACCTTGTCCATTTGTTTTTGTCATGCAGAGGATCCTTGGTTGGAGGTTGTGGATGTGGCCACAATCTTCCTCTTGTTCTAAGGGTGAATCATAAGGAAGATAAATTTCCCAATCTAGGAAATGATCTTACTGCATTGTTTAGCAAAGATTAAAGAAAAGGCAGTAGGTGGCACTACCTCTAGTATCTTGTATAACGTATGACCCAAAATAATAATAACAGAACAAGGTATGGATTCATATACAGCATGATGTTTCCATAGGTATCACTGACCTAATAAAACATCTCAGTAAGAGGGGAAACGTCGCACAATACCTCATCTAAAAAGGGCTTGATGCTATAAGGCAAGCAACATCATTGGCTAACATGGAGATATCGCCCTTAGTGGAGCCACCCGATGGTGTACGGTTGTGGGTGCGGCATTGTCAGCAGCTTCAATCTCTTAATGACCTCAACTAAAATCCAACTCTTATAGCTCCCACTCTGAATGATGAACTGCACCAGCAAACCCTTTACCCACCTCTATGAGTTGAAGAGGTGCTCCCCCTCCTTTGTATCCTCAAGTTCCACCTTTTGGAGCTTGGTAGTGGCTACCATCGCAGTGGGTTATGTTGATTTTTGTAGCATTAGATGTGCTCTAGCCTCAAGATTTTGCAGACGTTAAGACAAATGCATTCTCCAAGACCCAGAAATTGTTTGGAAAAATTCCACCTAGAGATGGTTTAGTTAAAATAATTGATCAATTTTAATGTATTCTTAAGTCTAAACTTAGGAAATGTGATTAATTAAAGGGCATTAATTAAATCTAGTATGAATCTTCTAGAAGAAGATGAGGATTAACTCCCAAATAATCTTAGCCTTTGATTATGTTTTAATCTTAGTCATTGGTGCTCCAACGAGACATTATAAGATATTGATAGGCACTTGGAGAACACACCAAGATAGTGAGATCTAGAGATCGAATTTCTCAAGAGTAGCAGTGTTGAGTTTCTAGAGAGAGATCTAGTGATATTCTTGTAGTGATGGGTAGGTATAGTAGACGAGAGGATATTTTTCTAGACCCAGAGATTGAAAGGTAGAGAAGACAATGAGAGGTTCAGAGAGGCAGTGCAGTGCCACACAAAGGCAACGCAGAGCTTCAAAGGGAGTCCGTAAGTTTGTTGGGAGTGTCAAATCTAGTGCCACAAGTCAGGGTGTGAGACCGGAGGGAAAAATAATCAAATTTTTAGAGGAAAATCGACCAGCAAGAAGGGTGACACAGTTCTTAGAGACTATCACGTAGATCTATGTAGGCTGGTGCAGAGGCAGAGTGGTGTGTTATAGACATTTTTGGGCACTGCAACCCCAATCATAAATGTCCATAAAATAAGGGTTCCTAAGTCCCTAAAATTGTTGCTTCACTCCCTAAAGGAACAAGGTCAACTGATTACATCATCTCGCAGAAGTTCTCCACAGAAAACTGCTCAGAACTGCTCAAAACTGGACCATACAGAATGCCCAGTGAAGAGGGTGCGATGCATATCACCTACTCAGTGTAAAGGGTGTGATGCATACTGGAAAGCCCTTCTGTAGGGTGCAATGGGCGAGAATGGACAAATGGCAGAGACAGTTTGCGAGGTGGAGGATCATAGAATCTTCTAGAAACTTCTCCTCTCACACTCGCCTCTCTGAATTTGCCCAGGGATGAGTAAGAGATCATCAATCTCCAAGTGGAATCAAGAACTATCAGAGAGAAGACACTAATCAAAAACCCAGAAGCTGGCTCACCCCCCTACAATCATCTATATATGGATCCCTCATCACAGAGATCCAGAGGCTGGAATCTTGTATCTTGTAGAGAAGTGTTGTTGGTTTCCTAGTGTAACATCATAGTGTTGGGTGATCTAAGCTTTGCATGAGGTGAAGAAGGGCTTTCTTGTTGAAGGATGATGCTGGGTCAGAACAATTGGTTGTAGTCCTCTTTTCTATTCTTGATATTAATAAATCTATTCAAGTTTTCCTCCACATTCTTGTATGATTGATTGTATATGCATTTGTGTGGTCAATACATATCTGGTCCTGTATTGTTTATGACTGTAGATCTCTGTTCTTCGATAGTATTATGTTGCTTTGATTCCATAGGTGCTCTTTGAAGCTGGGTAGACGAAGAAGAAGCAGTGAAGATCTATCAGAAAGGAGAGGAACTAGGAAAGGAACCAAGCGCAAGACTGAGGTTGGTGTCCTTTGTTCCCCTCTCATCTACTTCTCATAAAGGAAAGCGAAAGTAGTTTTAACTTGTTTGTTTCTAAGATAGCTACCAATCTTAGTGGGAACGAATAGATTGTTTGCTAGTCTATATTTGTTTGTTATATAAACTTACAGATGGAGCCTGAAGTCAAGCCAGCTAGCCTTCGAACTGCATTTGTTATGCAAGTGCAAAGTAGACCAATGTTGCTTCAGTCTATCTCCGGGTTTTGTTTATAAATTGAACAATCGATCTACAAACACTCTAATTAACCTAGTGGTGGCTCTAGTAACCTCCTTAGATCAATCCTTGCGATTTATATTTACTGAACATCACTTGCTCGGCCTAAATCCCTGAACTGAACTGCAAATTGTGACCAAAGACCAAGTCGAAGTCTCGCACGGGTACCATCGCACCCTCTCTTCAAGGCAGTCTGTATGCATCGCACCTCTCGTGTGCAGTAGGTGAGATGCATACTGGATTCCCTGTGTAATAGGTGCGATGGTCAGAGAAGGTTAAGTTTGCCTTCAAACTTTGGTTTTTCTTCACTCTTTTCAGGTCTATTCAGGAGTTTTGTTGTCTGTGGTCAGTATATCTCTGTGGAAACCCCCTTCCTTTCCATCTTTCCGCCTCCATTGTGCAAAGAACTGTAAATTTTTTTATGTATTGTGCGCCATTTTCAGTTCTCTTTTACAAAGAAGTAGCGTAATCGCACTGTCGTTTCTTGATCTGAAAGTGTCGTTTTTAGTCATAGAAGAGAATCCCATTGTTCTTGATGGTCGATTATACTGTTACTCTTGTACATTATTTGAATTAGTAGTTTTTCAAGTGTCGAAAACAATTTTCAATTCGAAATTGCAAAAGTGTTGTCATTATCTTCTCTTCATTTTGAAAAGAAATTTGTTAGTATTGTCACTTTGGAAAGATAATTCAGATTTGCACTTAGCATTCTTCTTATCATTCACACATTAAGAAGGCTGAAAACAAATACATGCATGTGCATTTGCATTTAGACTGCTTGTTGGTTTGATTTAGGATAGTGCATTTAGTGTGTGCTCTGTGCTCTTTGTTGAAAGACACTCAGTTCTCTTTCCTTAGTAGTTAGGATTTTCATTGCAAAAGAGGATTAAACGATTGTTTATCATCTTAGACTGCATTTTAGGAATTGTATATATACATCATGCGGTGAACCTGAAAGGCAAATTTCTTAAACAAGATCAACTATAAAATAAATTTAATGAACCTAAAAACTCTCTGGAACCTAACGCACAACATCTAGAAGTCTAGGCTAGAGACATATTTCGGCGTCGTTAAGCCTGGTAACTATCGCTTTCATTGTTGGTTGGACGATTCCTCCTCTTTAAGACGACAAGTGCCAGTACGGGCTTGTGCTCCCACGTACCGTCGAGTATATATTGGGAGACCACAATAGGCTATATTCTTTATCCTTAGGAAGCCGTGTCTGCCGCCCTATCGATCGCAATGCACTGAACACAGCATTCGGGAAGATTGACTGCCGTACCGTAAAGTATTCTGCAGGTTTGCAATTGGTTGGGTAATCCCTTATCTAGATAATCCAGAGTAGTCCATTTTGCTCCTTTTCAGACTCCTTAAAGGAAAAGGTCCATCTGAGCACTTGTCACTTCAGGCTCATTAAAAATTGAAGGCGACTAGAGTCATCTTTTGTTTTTTCTTGACTCTTAAAAATTGAAAAAACAAGTTGTGTCAAAGCGTCTAAAATTTATTTTAATCGAAATAACATCATTGTTCCCTCGTTGGTCTTTAGGTTGAGAAAAATGGAGTCTACCAACCAAGGATTTCCCCTTGGAGGAAATCCTAGTCCTTTCTCCTCTTGGGGAGATGTTGGTGCACCCCATATGGCCACACTGTCACTTCCAGGGTTGACGATTGGCTTGCCCGTATGGCTCTTCTCTACCTCAGTCATTCAGAATACCGTAATTCCTAAACAATCAATTCAGCAACTAGATGACACTAGAGTTACCCCCCAACCTTCTACTTCGTCTGTTTCTCCCTCTCCTCCTTCCTCTTCACTTGATGAAGCTGGTAAAGCTAAAGATCAAGTAACTGAGAAGAAGAAGGAGCGGAAGGAGAAAAAGGAAAAGAAGAAGAAGGAGCCAAAAGCAAGAGGGGGCAACCATGTGTCATCTAGCGAAAATACTCACACTGCACCGTCTAAACCTAAATCTTCATGCGTCATTTGCAGAAGAGACCACTATTATCGAGATTTCCCTTGCATCCCTTGGATCTTAAGGGACTGGTCTCCTCGTTTGCACAATCCGGTGTCGATAACCTCTGATGATCATGTTGAAAGTACACCGTCAACCAGTGAAAGCGAAGTATCTGGAAAAAAAAGGAATTGCAAATTTCCTTATAAACTGTGTGAAGGTGATCACACCGTCCACCGTTGTCCCTTCCTAGATGAAGCTAAAAGAGTTTTGGATGACCATCCTGCTTCACCGCTACGACTCCCTCCTGGATATAAGAAACTCTTACTGAGTCCATCACTGGTTGAAATTCTGACTGACACGCCATTGTGGTCGGTCGAAGCGTCTATCATTGAAGATAAACCCTCTGAATATATACCAGATGAAAGTCAAAAGGTCAAGGTGGCAGTTGACCTGGTCTTGCCTTCAGAAGGTCTATCTTCAGATGATACAATCACCGAAGAGAATAAGAACGACACCGTTCAAATTCTTTTCGTAAACACAGACTCCGATGAACATGGGGGTAGTCTACCCGTTCCTTTACCGTAGGAAGGAAGTTCGTCAAAGTTGTATCCGGTCGTCTATTCGGTCCCACCTCCAAGCAACCTTGTCGTTTCCTTCCATTGGAATCTACTAGGCAGACCCCGTTTACCGGCGAGTGTACCATTCCGAATCATTGTACAATCTTACAGAATGGTCATGGCTGGTACCATCATAGATGAAGGGGCTTCAGTGAGTATCCTTTCCTCGACTGCTTGGAAAGCGCTTGGTTCACCATTGCTTCTTCCTGAGATGAGAAATCTGACAAGCTTCGACAAAGGAACTAATCGACCATTAGGGATCCTTCCCAGTGTGCCCATAACATTGAGAAAGAAACCGTTTACATGAACGTGATGGTACTCTAAGGACCCCTAGATTATAATATAATCCTTGGGTGCGACTATATTTATAGCATGGGAGCCATTGTCTCCTCACTCTTTAGAGTAATGTGTTTTTCGCATGAAGGCCGAGTGGTCCAGCTCGTAGACCAGCTTTCATTCCCTAGCTCACACATAACTAATAGTCAAATGCCATCCCTAAATGGTCTTTTCACGCAAGGAATGTCTCATCAATCTCTAGTCCATCGACGTGAAGAGCGCGAGTAATTCAGGAGGACATGACTAAAACCCAGGGGGCATGCACCCTGGCCTGCTCCGGCAGGGAAACTCTAAGTATAGAGTAGATTTCCGTGAAGGAAAATGACTGGTCCGATACCCGTCCAGAATTAGACCGGATTCCTTCATTAAGGTTAGGAGGTTGGGATTTAGAACCACCCTTGTCCAAATGGACTAAGCCAGGAATTGTTTCTATCTGCTATGTGGATGGAAACTCTCTTGACGAAACAAGAACTTCTATATGGTAGGCAGGAAATTTTTCACTCTACCCGGGGGCATGCAAACCTTTTTTCATGCAAGCGAAGAGAAACCATTTATTTTCATAGTTTGTAGATTCTCGAACCCTTAAACTCGTAGGATTGGTCATTTCCTAACTTGCATAAAGAAAGGATCTGGGGCAAAGCTTTGAAAGGTGCAAGCTCCATAAAAAATGGCATCTATAGATGAGATATCCTTATTATATGACTGGCGCGAGCAGTTTTTACGTGGATTTCAAGCTCGTTAAAAATTAAACATAATCAATGAGCAAATGTTTCCCCCAGAGTTTAAGCTCATTAAAAAATGAACCAATTTCCGGTAAATAACCTGTGAATGCATTATCATCAGCTTTTAAGCCTTGGTCGTGTTCTCATCATCACCTCCACTTTTTTAGTCAATCATACGCCTCCATTTGATTGTTTACCCTTTTGAGGAACAGCTGCGATGAGTGATCTTGCTAGCCATCCTTATGACATTGTCGTGATTGGAAAATTCCAAACCTTACCTGGAATTAGCTGCTACCCGAAATTATCACTCATTCCTCAAAAAACGAGTCTCCTTTAAGCTCTTTTCACCTGACTCATAAAATATGAAAAGATTGCCGAGCGATTGGCCTCTCTGGCTCGTTAAATTCATCGGAAGTGTTGTCCCTCCTCTATATTTTAATCTTTTTGGACCTGAGGGATTATTACACAAAAAGATCGAGCGCTTGTCTTGTTCGGCTCGTTAAAACTATCGAAAATTCATCCCTTTCGTATTATTTTACGCTTTTTCGGACTTAAGGGATTATATGACGAAAAAGAATCATTGGAGTTTCCTTTCCATCCTTTTTCAAACTCTCTAAAAATGAAAAAGACCGAGTTGTCATTGTCGTTAAACTCGTTAAAACCAATAGCGACAAACTTGTCCAAATGGATGAGAACGAGTTTCATTGTCGCTAGGCTTGTTAAAACATAGCGACGGGTTTGCCCGAAGGACGGATTATAGAAAAAGCATATGTTATCCTCCTCAAGCTTGAGAAAAATAAAGAGGTACTGGTCAGCAATGACTGGGGAAAATTGGGAAGAAAACTTGAAGAAACTTTATTGGTAGCAAGTCGCTCTTGAACATGACACTTTCACTCTGTTTGAGTTGGGTTGGGTTATTCCGTTCACCGGTCATATCACCATTGGTCCGTCACACCATCCATATTTGGGGTTAACGCTACCAATCCATTGTCAGTGTCACTGGTATGTTCAAGAAAAGTCACTCAGAGAATTCACCTGTGTCTCATCCGCTGCAATACATTCACACTCCATTCTTTCATGACCGCCACCCTGAACCCTGTATCATCAGATCGCTTTCACCTCCAAAATCATTTGCTCTTTTCCATGTCGTAGATGTGGGATTCATTAAGGCCCTCCTACGACGGGTCACTTCTTGTCGACATCAGCTCATTATCCAAGAAGTCGACCTAGGAACAACCCCTTTCAGTACTTTGAAGCTTGCATGCCTCAATGGCAAGTTTCTCACTTTCGGCGACAGGTTTACGTCAATGGCCTTCGACCGAGAGATTTTGCGTGGTGTTCAACACCAAGTCCCTTTTTCACACCAGGCGAATTGTATTGTAGTACCTTGAGGATCATTTTCATTATTGGTGATTCCTCTCGTGCCTGTTAACAGCTTACATCATTGGCTGGTAATCAGGTGATGTCTTTCCATGTTTGACTCCAGAACATCTTTCACATGGATCGACTTGTACTCTGAGTGAAGATTGAACGAGTTTTGAAGACCCCGGATCTAGTTTCATCCATCTCGGCTGCGATATATTCAGGAATATAAAGACATCAAATGTACATCATTGCCGAACAGATGATCATCCAAATCAAAGGATGATGACTCCGTCTGAATCATCAATCTGCTACACATACGGTTGTTTGTCTTATGTACATAAAAAAGAATTTATAAATCTGAGCATGGGAATGCCCACCTCAGCTAGATCATGAAAAGTATTATGAAGATAATGTATTGTATTGTATCTTATTACATGTCACCTTCCAGCTCGAGAAAACTTCGGATCCTCATGATAAAGCATTTCACCCGACATCAAAAGATTAACGACCTCATGCTTTAGGGGGCAACTGTTATAGACATTTTTGGGCACTGCAACCCCAATCATAAATGTCCATAAACTAAGGGTTCCTAGGTCCCTAAAAGTGTTGCTTCACTCCCTAAAGGAATAAGGTCAGATTATTACATCATCTCCTAGAAGTTCTCCACAGAAAATTGCTCATAACTGCTCAAAACTGGACCATACAGAATGCCCATTGCAGAGAGTGTGATGCATATCACCTACTCAGTGTAAAGGATGCAATTCATACTGTAAATCCCTTCTGTAGGGTGCGATGGGCGAGAATGGATGAATGGCAGAGACAATTTGCGAGGTGGAGGATCATAGAATCTTCCAGAAACTTCTCCTCTGACACTTGCCTCTCTGAATTCGCCCAGGGATGAGTAAGAGATCATCAATCTCCAAGTGGAATCAAGAACTATCAGAGAGAAGACACTAATAAAAAACCCAGAAGTTGACTCACCCCCCTACAATCATCTATATATGGATCCCTCATCACAGAGATCCAGAGGTTTGAATCTTGTATCTTGTAGAGAAGTGTTGTTGGTTTCCTGGTGTAACATCATAGTGTTGGGTGATCTAAGCTTTGCATGAGGTGAAGAAGGGCTTTCTTGCTGGAGGATGATGATGGGTCAGAACAATTGGTTGTAATCCTCTTTGGTATTCTTGATATTAATAAATCTATTCAAGTTTTCCTCCACATTCTTGTATGATTGATTGTATATGCATTTGTGTGGTCAATACATATCTGGTCCTGTATTGTTTATGACCGTAGATCTTTGTTCTTCGATAGTATTATGCTGCTTTGATTCCACAGGTGCTCTTTGAAGCTGGGTAGACGAAGAAGAAGCGGCGAAGATCTATCAGAAAGGAGAGGAACCAAGCGCAAGACTGAGGTTGGTGTCCTTTGTTCCCCTCTTATCTACTTCTCATAAAAGAAAGCGAAAGTAGTTTTAACTTGTTTGTTTCTAAGATAGCTACCAGTCTTAGTGGGAATAGACGCTCCAAGTGGACACTATTCCTGATAACATGGCGATATCCATCCAGAGCCTGGATCAGATTCGGATCGTTAGTGGCAGTGTGAGATTTTTCTCACTACCTCTTAGTTAGTTTATTCTCTGTATCAAATTGCCAGTTTGGTCATCTAATGATTTGTACTCAGATTTCTACTACATAATAATAAAACCCTCATTTGTTGCACCATTTTTCCCATGTTGGGTTTTTCTGGGGAAGTTTGTCCAAAAGCAATTGTGTATTTATGTGTGTGTTTACTTCTCTCTTGCGCAATGTTAGTTTTCACGGTATTTTGTGTAGGTTGGAGTGTATGTATTTCGATATTTTCGTAGAAAATTACAAGTAATTTGTTTAATGTAATTTAAAAAATAGGAAAAATATAATCAGTTTGTTTCTATAGGAATCAGGTCACCGATTTTTCACATGGTATCAGAGCACAGATTGTAAGCTAGAGAGCTCAGCGCATAAGAAAAGAGGCAGTTTGAATTTCTGCATAGGCAGCAAATCAAAACCCTCAAGGGAAGCATATTTCCTTGGCCAGAAGAGTTAGTTTTTCATGGGAATTTTACTTCTCTCAGTGAGTCAATAAAGAACAAAATTCTCTAGATAAAAGAGCACCAAAGGCTCAGGGAGTAGCAGCAGTTTCATTGCAGAGCAGAACTTCAGCTGGGACGCATATTTTTCAACAGTTGTTGGAAAAATAGCGTCAGAAGGAGAGAAGAGCACACACTAAGGGAATTATTTCCTTAGGGGAATTCTAGACAAGAAGTTTGAATTTTCCCAACATAGTAGCAGTAGTTGTGTGCAATATTTATCACTCTAGAAGGGAGTGTGAATAGTTGGGCAACATTTGAATAGAGGAGAAGAGGAGGAATTCGAATTTCTTCAGAGAGATGGAATCAACTGGGTTGAGAGATCAAGATCGGTTGTACGAAGCCTACAAATATGTGATCTGGAAGGCTATAATTTTCTTCCTTCTCGATGAGCATGATCTCAAAGCTTATTTCGATAGTGTGGTAGTTGTACCCATAGATGCAGATCCACTTAAGAAGTACAAGTAAGAGATGGCGAGAGCTAAGAGGTTTATTCTCGATGGGATTTGAGATCATGTGGTATCTCACATAGTTGGCAAAGATACTACCTAGAAGATGTGGGAAGCACTAGCTACATTGTACGAAGGGTCTTTCGAGCAACAAAAGATGTATCTTGAGGAGAAGTTAAGATGCACAAGGATGCAGAAAGGGGGGTGTGTAGAACCCTTCCTTATTAGGCTTCAAGATGTCTGGGATTAGTTGGCTTCAGTAGGATCAATGTTCCAACCTATAGAGTTTGTACCATTAGCGTTGAATAGTGTTCCTAAAGAATGTAAAGTTTTCATCCAAGGTATCTTGGGTACACAAAAACTACCAGATTAGGAGCGTGTGTGGGCTGAATTCAGTAGGAGGAGATGAGGCAATATCTACTGAAGGCCATTATTAGTGGCAGTAGCAGTAGTGGGACAAAGAAATTAAAGGAAGAGTAAGATGTGGCTCTCACATCTAAGGGGCAACAGGAGTAGTGCATAAGAAAGGACATTTCAAAGGTCAAGTGCTTTAGATGTGGTGAACTTGGCCACTACAACACTCAATTTACTCTTAGAAATAAGGACAAGTAGGAGAAGAAGGATTAGCAAGTTGCATCTGTAGAAATCGATAGGTTGTCCTCCAGATTGGAGGAAGAGTTTTCCATGATCGTCGAGATGCCTCCAGGGGTGAGGTGGGGTGATTTGAAACTATAGCCCAGAGAGCCACAAGATGGGTAAGATTCTTGAGGAGGTCCACCTCATGAATCAATACCTTGCTACGGGAGCCCAAGACATGCAGTAACAAGATGGATCAATGGTAGTTGGTGAAATCAGGTGCCAGAGTGACAGATGCAGTAGCTTGTAACATGTCAGAGATTACGGATTATAGATCAGAGTTGGCAGCAATGCAGATGGCACAGAGAAAAGTCAGCAACAACGCAGAGGCTTTAGCAACAACACAAAGTCTAGCAGCAGTCAAGACTCAGGTGACAGATGCATCATACTGACCACAATTGGTTCAGTATTTTGGATGCTTTCCATTACAGTTGTTGCAGTTGCAGCATTAGCAATTAGAGAGGGTTGCAGTGAAGTGTTGGCAGCAGATTCAGCAGGGCCAACAGTAGCACGGATGTAGCAATTAGATTTTCATAGTAGTTGATGGGAAACATAGCTAGACATCAGCAGTGTAGTAGAAGATGGTGTAGAGACAGAGTGATGCTTCAGTCGGTTACAACAATAAGATCACATTCCTCGCTAAGAGGAAGTGTTGATTTCTGTAGAATTGGATGTGCTCTAGCCTCGATATTTGTAGAAAGGCTAAGACACATGCATTCTCCAATACCCAAAAATCGTTTGGGGAAATTCCACCTAGATATGGTTTAATTAAAATAGTTACCCATTTTTAATGTATTCCTAAGTCTAAACCTAGGAAATGTGATTAATTAAAGGGTATTAATTAAATATGGTGTGAATCTTAGCCTTTGATTATGTTTTAATATTGGTCATTGGTGCTCCAACAAGAGATTATAATGAGCTTTATGGGCACTGGGAGAACACACCCAGATAATGAGATCTATAGATCGAATTTCTCAAGAGTAGCAATGTTGAGTTGTCGGAGAGAGATTTGGTGATCTTCTTGCAGTGAGGGGTAGGCATAGTAGATCGGAGGAGATTTTTCTAGATCTAGAGAGTGAAAGGAAGAGAAGGCAATGAGAGGTTCAAAGAGGCAACGCAGTGCCACACAAAGGCAGTGCAGAGATTCAGAGGCAGTCCATAATTTTGTTGGGAGAGTCGAAATATAGTGCCAGAAGTCGAGGTGTGAGACCTGAGGGCCAAGGAATCAAAGTTCCAGAGGCAAATCTACCAACAAGAAGGGTGATGCAGTTCCTATAGAATGTGACATATATCTATGTAGGCTGACACAAAGATTGTGTAAAGGCAGTGTGGGGCTAGTCATCTAGAGCCAGGATCAAATTCGGATTGCCAATGACAGTGTGGAATTTTTCTCACTATCTATTTTCCAGTTTATTATTTGTATCGAATTTCCAGTTTGAGCATCTAATGATTTGTACTTAGATTACTACTGAATAATAATAAAACCCTCAGTTGCTACACCGGTTTTCCCAAGTTGGGTTTTTCCGAGGATGTTTGTCCAAAAACAACAGTGTATTTGTTTGTGTGTTTATTTCTCTCCAATGAAGTATTTAGTTTCCGCAGTATTTTATGTAGGCTGCAGTGTATGTATTTCGATATTTGGCATAGAAAACTGCAAGTAATTTGTTTAAAGTAATTTAACAAATAGGAGAACAATATCATCAGTTTGCTGCAGTAGGAATCGAGCCACCGATTTTTCACAAGTTATGCGTCAATGATCTACTTTCCCTTGTCGGTTCCCTTGTTAGGTTCTAGCTTAGAAGGAGAGCAGTCATCTATCTCTGAGTCTTTTAGCTTGGCCACTAGTGCCTGCTTTGCACAATACTCGTTCCTGTTGTGAGTGGGAGTTTTATGGAACTCACAGCACTTATCACTGTCCTTCTTCATATTTTTTTTATTATTTTCTTGCGGCTTAGAGGAGTTGTCCTAGGGACTTGCGCCCTGACTCTGCCCTTTTCTCTGTGGCTTGGGGGCGCATTTTCTCTGCTTTGGGTTCGTAGATCTAAGGTCTTGCTTCCTCTACTTAATTTTTTGCTAAATCTTGGTAGCATAGAAGTATGTTGCGCCAAGCAAGGAGATTTCCAAGAATTCCATTTCTTCTTGAATGTATTTGTGCAAGTAGTTGTGGTACATGAGCAAAAGATGTTTTTCTAGATCTTTCATACCCAAATTTGTGCGCAGGGTATGGAAAAGATTCACCATATCATGCACATCTTGATCCCTTTGTTGTCATAGTGTTGTCCATTGTATGTACTTGTCCTCATAGCTCCCCATGGGATAATATTGTTCCTTGATGGTGTCTCATAAAGAATTGCAAGTGGGTACGGCTAAAACTAGTAAGGTTTCTCTCTCATCCATTTGTTCGCAATAGGTTTCCCACCAGTCCTTGACATGGGGGTGGCTCTGAGGAGTGGAAACGCAATATTTTCCCGTTTGGAAAAATCATGAACCGAAAAATATTCTTCCAATAGATTTAACCATCTATCTATGGCGTCTACATTTATACCTTAAAGGGAGTGGTGCCTCCAAAGTGGTTGTTGGATGAAGATGTGTCATCTGTTGGTAGTTGCTGAAGGATTTGGACAAATTTATCCATCATTGCGTTCCTCTGTCACTCGAGGGCTTCCGCGAGCAATATTTTGAAAATATCTCATGCTCCCTCGTCTTTCTTTCCTTCCCCCATGGGAGGTCGCTAGGTTTACAAGACTAGTCTTGCAAAGTCTCAACCAGTTCAAGCCCTAACACCTTATACCATGACCTTGTTGGGGACATGCAAAGAAAAAAAGAGAAAGAGAAGATCGTTTTGATACCATTTATCTGAAATTGTGCAAGAATGCAATAGAATACAGATATAAACATAAACACAGAGATGTAGGAGAAATAAATCTTCATTTCATTAATATCAAAGAAATGAAAGATGCTTACAAGCAGAATGGAAATAAACTAGCTCTAGTGATGGTAGCTTATCTATGACAAGAGATGTGGTGGATACATATCTTTGAATTGTATTACAATGAGGCTCCATGGCCTTTTTAATATTGAACAACAAGAGAAAACCCTAAACAACCAAAACCCTAACCCTAGGAGATGGAACACCAAGAGTTTGTGGGCCCTATTGGGGTTAGTTGGATATCAAATTCCCAGGGTCATAACTTGGTCATATGATCTTCATTTGGCTCGTACGATACCTCATTAGAAACATCTATTTGAGTCAAAAAAACGTCATTTAGGGGGTCAAAACAACTCTGGAAGTTCAAGACCCGAAAAACTGCTAAAAATAGTAAATGGTTCTATAATCAATGAAACATATGAAATGAACTGGAGGTCTAGGTGGAATAGGTGGGTGGCCACCCATATCCACCTGGACCATTGAATGGAGTGAGAAGAAATAATTCTACATAGACTGTGAAGATGAAGAAGATCAAGAAATGGAACAATCACAAGATTTAAAGCTAAAAGAGAGTACTCCAACAATATATTGTCATGCATTGGCTGGCATCAATACTCCACAAACCTTCAAGATAGAAAGATATATCATAAATAAAAAGGTAACAACATTGATTGATTTATGGAATACCGATAACTTCATCAATTACAAATTGAAAAAACTTAATTGCTTTGTATATCTAACATCATAATTTCATGTCACTGTAGATGGAGGCACCATAAATTGTTCAAGAAGGTGCCACATTATTAAGCTGAAGACGAGAGAGTATATGATGGATAGTCCCATGAGAGAAATCCAAATGGGTGGTGTTGAGGTTGTATTAAGGGTCACCTGGCTACAATAATTAGGAACAATGGCCCTTAGTTTTCAAAATGTTTTCATAAAATTTTCCTTAGAAGGAAAGCAAATCATGCTTAGAGGTATCCAAGGAAAACTCAGTAAAGTGATAAGCTCTAGTCTGAAAATTTTGTTTAAAAAAGTGACACCCAGTAGTAATTCCATAATTGTGTTCATTAGATGCTCAAAAATCTATCCTCTCCTACAGCAGATCTCCAAAAGCATATCTCCAATCATTCCAAGGTATGTGGAGAGATGTCTAAGGATCTTCCACCTACTCAAGATCATGACCATGTTATTCATTTGCAACCTGGAATTATACCACCTAACATTAAGCCTTACAAGTATTAATATTCACAAAAGAGTGAGATTGGGCATATGGTTCAGTAAATGTTAGAGGTTGGTATCATTCAACCTAACCAAAGTTCTTTCTCTTCACCAGTTGTGATGGTTATCCAAAAGGATTGTTCATGGCATGTGTCCAAATTAGAAACAGCTCAACAAAATGAAAATCAATGATGAGTTTCCTATTCTTGTCATCAATGAATTATTAGGAAAATTACAAGGAGCAATTTTCTTTACAAGGCTGGAATTTTGTTCAAGATATCATCACATCAGAATGAGGCAAGAAGACATTCCCAAAACCGCTTTTAGAACAAGTGGTCATTGTGAGTTTTTGGTTATGCCATTTGGACTTACATATGCGCTTTCAACATTTCAAAGCTCAATGACTTCTATTTTCACATCATTCCTTAGAAAATTTGTCTTGGTATTTTTGGATGATATACTAATCTAAAACAATTCTTGGGAAGAGCATGTATGAAATGTTGATAGGGTCTTAACAAGAATGGAAGAGAAACAACTACTCACAAATCCATCCAAGTGTGCTTTTAGGATTCAAGACGTGGGTTCAATATAATTTAGGTGATGGGAGAGTCATGCCTCAAGACATGGTATTTATGTAGATTTGATGCAAAAAGGAAGGACCCTTACCTTCATAAGTAGTGAACATAAAAGGAAAGAAATTACTCAAACTCATTTATGAAAACGAAACGTTGGTCATACTACATGTAGTAAAGAAATGGAATCCATACCTAATAGGATACTTCAAATTAAAAATCATTCATGATAGTTTTAAGTACTTCTTGGAACGAATACTATCTCAAAACAACAACAAAAATAGGTTACAAATATATTCAATTATGACTGAAATTATCTACAGAGGGAGAGAAAAATATTGTGGTTGATGTACTCTCAAGGAAAGAGGAAGAAACAAATGGTGCAATATGCACCACTTATGTTTCACAATTTGATTGCTAGAAGAAGCAAGGATGGAATGGAAGCAAGATGAGTGATATGGATTTGTAGATTGGTTGAGATGTTGGATTTTATGATTTTGGTGTCGATAAGGAGTTCTTGTGATTTAATTTACTTCATGTACTAAAGTTGCTTGGTTAAACATTAGATCTTCACTTGAAACTCCCATCATTTGAACTGCAAAATCTGAATATACATTTACCTCAATTGATTTGTCAACTTCCTATGCTGTGATTGACTGGATCAATATTTCTTCCCTTTTCTTCAACTTTGACTATTACATCTGAAGACTTTGATATTTATTTCGTGATACATTCTTCTAATTTGTTTTTCAATGATTTCTTGTCATTTTTAAGTTTCTTAATTTGAGTGAGTAGACTTTGATTATGATTTCTTAAAGTGAAATTTCTTCAACTTCTGATTTAGCTTCATTTTGATGTTCAAGCTTCTCATTTTTTTTAATCTCTGATTTGCTCTAATAACTCTTGATTAAATTTTTTCAAGCAGAAATTTATATACTTCTTCTCTGATAGACTCTCGTTGAATTTATTTTCAGAAAATTTTCCTTTTCTTGTTATAATTTGTGTTTGGTAACTTTACACTTTTTTATTTGTGCAAGTAGTTTCTGGTTATGATCCTTCAAATGCAAATTTTCTTCAATTTTATTGGATATGACTTCTTCAAGCTACTCCTACTTCTTTGAATTCTCATGAACCATCAATTTTGAAATATCCTTAAAATATTTTGATGAAGCCATTATCAATTTTGACTTCATTGTCATGTCTCCCAATGTGATCATCTTCTTATAAGGAAACATAAAAAAAATTGTTCTATGTTTAACATGAACGTGCCTAGTTCATTAAACCAAGGTTGTTTGAGAATTATGTTAACCTCTTTGTTAAACATAGTTATGACACTAAATTGAAACATGTATTCATAATGATCAAATGTCAGTTGTAAATGATTAATTTCAAACTCTTTATTGGCAAAAAAATCATTTTTCACCTATATTTTAGCTCTAGAAGTAATAGATGATTTCGCTAAATTAATATTTATGTAATTTTCCTCGTTACTTGTGTTGATAACAATATTAATCTCCCCCCCTTGGATACTCCTTTTTAATGTAAATAATTTGTAATCTTTAATTGAAAGACCCTTATAAGAAAATATTCCTACTTTCATTTTGGTTTATAATCCATTATTTGTCTTCAAAGATTGATTTCATTTTAGTTTGCTGAGATGAGCTTACGTTTTAAAAGGTAACCCTTTTTAATCCCTATAATAATACTTTCTCATTATTATTTTTTTTATTAAAGTACTTTTATTAATTTAACCCATTTAAATAAAAACCTTTAAACTTTATTAACTTTTCCCTTCTTGCTTCAAAACTCCTATACTTATTTATTTGTTTTTTTTCCACCTTTGCCATATTTTAATAATGTCTTAAGAAATTAAAAAAAAAAAAACACCCTTTTACTCCTTAGTAATGCTTTAAGTTGAAATATATACAAAATTAACCAAATCGACTGAAAGTGACTACAATGGGAGAGATTTATCTCAATTTTAATACTTATTCCCTTACTGTTCTCTTGATTGACTTTCACAATCTTAATTTTTGTAAACTGCAACTCTTTTATTTAAATAGGAATCAGTGACTATGTTAAAGAATCTAGGGCAAAGTAGTGTAGTGTGATTCTTCGTTGCTTGATAACAATTTGTGGGGTCTTTTTACTTTTCTTGTTAGCTTATTCTTCTTCTTGTTCTTATTAGTGCATATGTGTACTTCGACAAACTGCTACTAAAACATAAAAACAAGAACAAAAGATGTTGGCTCTCTTCCAGGGCCAAAACCTTTCTAATCTTGAGAGGAAAAAACATTAGTGACTTTCTTTTATTGAATCTTCTATTGATCAATGCCAAACCCTAGACCCCTGATAATGAGATCCTTCAAGCACAAGTCAATTCTCCACTGCTTTCTGCACCATATACCCTAACACTTCTTCTGACACTTCTTCCGGCACTTCTTCTAGCACTTCATCTTCCTACTTCCGACACGCCGTTCTTCCTGCAACTTGTTAGTAACCTTGTAGTCCTTGCTCTAGAGAAGATAATTTTGATGAGACCCTTCTCCTTATCATGGTTCCTTTCACGAATCAACTAAATTTGGATGACTATAATGTAGGGTTGTTGTGACTATAGAAAGAGATTTTATTTTCGCACGTGTGACTATTTTCTACCCTAGAAAACAATCCATTTAACTTTGTTCTTGTTCCTTCTTCCTTCATTGGTGAGGGCTTCTCCTTCACTCTTGGATGGAGGCCTTGTACACCTTAGTTTCTAACCGAATCAGAGATAAGGATTGAGTTTTTGTATTACGGATGTTATAGCCGTAGAGAGACCTCCTTCCTTCACATGTGTGGTTGTGTATGACACTAAGAACAGTCTCTTAACCTTTGTTGTTTCTCCTCCTTTCTTCGCTGCCCTAACAGACCTTTTCCACATCTTCTTTTTCTCTTCTTTTCTTGCGGATTTTAGAGCTTGAGTTCTACATTGTATGAGGAATGGACAACCTCTATAAATAGAGGTATGTCCCTCCTTTTAGGCTGACTTGGTTATGCTTGTAGGCCTACTTGTACAGTTGTGTGTAGGCTGACTTGTAGGGAAATTTGGTGGCTAATTTGCTGAGCATACTTCACACATTTTCTATGGCGGTGTAGCATGCTTGAAGGAGCTTCTTGAAGGGTCATTACATAGGATTAGACTTGAATTTTCTTGGAGGTTTCCCTATGACTTTAATATATATATATATATATATACATAGTGTAACATGCCCTTAAGGCCTTCAATATTTTCTCTTGTCGATTTGACTCATTTATAGCACTTTGACATGTGCTAGACCTACTTCAATGAGCGTGAAACTCATTGATATATATTTAGAAAAATAATATTTCTTTTCTTGAATAAGTACAAATATCAAAAGTACATTTATGAAGACCGAACCTAGTTACACTTCCTTCAACACTCCCTCTTAACTAGGGAGGTATTCATACAACATTACAAGGTGTTTGGTTATTATCAATCTTGAAGAATTCACATAAGAGAAATCGGATTAGCAATCCATCTGTTATAGCATAATATCCATTAGCATTGTCATAGTGCAAGGCCTTGACTAACAGCTCCATCTCTTTACAAGACCATGAACTACAATGTTGTCGAGACCAATGATTTATAGACACCTTCATCATTGTCTCTCAAGGTACATACCCACTTAGGTGTTCTCCGAGTATGAACTTCTAGGACTATTCTTATATTGGCTTCCCAACCCTCAAAGAATATCGATCCTCTTGCCTACTCTTGTCTTGGATGCCCTACACATCCTCAAAGAGTATCACATTCTAGATTATTACTCAATCCTCTGATTCTTTCTTCCCAAGCGAAGACAAGAATGTAATGTCTATATTGTGTCTACATTTCCATTCATGGCCTTCATCTAGACTTATGGTTGTTAGTCTTGGTCTAGTGCATGACCCATGAAATGGAAAACACAATTCTCACTCCTTTGTAATCAGGGGTGATTCAAAACTCCCTCTTGATTAAGGACTTGTCAAAGCTCCCGCTTAACTGGGGACTCTTTCCTTCATCAACAACTTCTTCTTCGTGGGTCCTTTAGCTGCTTGATCTTCTTCCTTTCTTGATGTCATGAAGTCATTGTTCAAACTTCTTCTAGGTAGGGCACCATCCATCGATTAATTTCTTTCTTGGTTTGTCATGTCATTGCTTCACGAAAAGTGACTACCAGGTTTTTCTTGTCATCTTGGCTACTCCTTTGCTATCTTTTCCATGCTTCGGAATACTCTTCTAATGGATGTTTCATTGTACTTGCTTGATTACATGTTTTGACCTAATAGCTCATCATGATTTCATCCTGATATTGCTTCAACATTGCCTTTTTTTTTGTTGGATGGCTTCTTCATCACGACATCTTTGTAGAGTATAATCAGTTATATGCACCTTTATATGTCCAAGGCCTTCATAGGTGTCAAGGGTCATTTCTTCCTTTATCAGAGTTGTCCTTCCTTTTTTCGGGAGATATCTTTCAAGGCATTTTGTCAGATAGTGATTCTTGGTGATCATGTTGTTCTTCACATGCTCGATCTCTTTCTTCATTTTCTTCTTCTCAGATAGATAGGTCAACCATCTAATGCTTCTTGTGAGAGAATTCCTTCATTGCTTTCTTTTTGGGCTTGTCAACATTTCTTCTTGCTTCTTAGTCAACACTCTTATGCTCCTTATGTGAGATTATTATTTTGTTGTGTTGAAGAATCTGGAGCATTCAAAATTAAGAGATTCTTCTTAGCATGATAACAAATTTGTGAAGTTCTTTTACAATTTTCTTAGCTTGATATTCTTATTATTATTAGTGTGTGTAATTACTTCATCAAATTTCTATCAAAACAAAGAGACAAGAACACAAGATATTTGGCTCTCTGCCAGGGCTAAAACCTCTCCCTCTTGGGGAGGAAAACCTGCACAAAAATTCTTCTTATAGAGATTCCAATTGACGAATACCAAGACCAGGACCCTTGATCTGCTAAGCCACTCCAAGACCAAGACACTAATCCTTTTCTCTGTCACTGCTGATATCATCATCATCACAACTCTGTTAGGACTGTTCCTTCAGCTAGGTCCTTATTGCATCATGACTGCTCCATTAAGATCTTCATTACTATTGTAACCTTCATCAAGATTATGATCTTCAAGAACAAGATCATGACTGTACACTACTATATATTGAGATAACGTGTGCCACGATAAGATCCTTTCATCATCATCATGTCGAGACAGATGATCCTTGTCACTGCTCCTTTTTCATTATATCGTGGCTATGGTACAAATCCTTCTCATTATGCAGAGGTTGTGATCCTGCTCCTTCTCATTACACTGAGATAGTGATAGTCACTAAGATCCTTCTTCTACCATGAGACTAGGACTGTGTCTGCACTTTCACCGAGGCTAAGTTCTCCTTACACTAAGATCTACTGTAGTGATGCCGAGATTGTATCATTGTAACCCTTCTCCTCACAATTATTCCTAGACTGTGATTGTGTATCGAATAAGTGCCTAGATAATGCACTCTTGTGAGAGCACTGAGATACATGTATATATACATATATGCCGAGGCTACTAGGAGACCAAATATTCTTCACTGTAATGTCGAGACTGTACCTCTATTTAACCATGCGAAGATTACAGTCATACCATTCCATCTGTAGCCCTGATCTACTGTCTTCTTGTAATGTGATGTTTCCTTCCTGCTCCTTCTATCCACTCGAGACCTAGTCTGCATGCACCTTATACCCATCTGAGGTGCAATCAGACCCTTAAACACTTTCCCTAATGCAATGTGGATCTGCTCCTTCTATACATATGAAATCTCAAAGAGAAAAGCGAGTTTTATCATTAGCATTTGTGGATACCCTAGATGGGTATTTATAGTCATTTATGCCTCCTATATTGGGTCGACTTGAATACATGAACCAACATGTCTATTTCCCAAGCCGAGATGACATTTATTTATGTATTTAATTCATTTTTGGAGCCAACATGATGAATTCGTTATTGATTTTCTTGCAAACTTCTTGAGCTTGCTAATGGAGGATTGTTCTTGGTCTCAGGGCATTGCTTTTGCTTGGATACATTTTACATAAGCTCATGAAGAGCTTCTTCATACATGACTTGACTCTTTGACATAATAATAAAATCCTAAAGACATCAAGAAGAAGGCTTTTGACCTATAACACTTCTTTCTCATGAAACCCATGTAGCAAGGCATACAAAAATAATTTATTCTCTTTTACTACATTATTTACAAAGATTGTGTCATTATGAAGACCAAACCTAGTTGCACTTTATTCAACACTCCCTCTTAACTAGGGAGGTATTCATAATGGTACTTGGTCATTCTCAATCTGAAGAATTTCTCATAAGAAGAATCGGATTTGCA
>APFE031421656.1:7057-59475 GCA_000404065.3 Pinus taeda | reverse complement strand
TCATCATTGTCTCTCTTAGGGTCATACCCACCTTGGTGTTCTCTGAGTATGCCCTACTAGGACTATTCTCATCTTGGGTTCTCAACCCTCAAGAATATTGGTCCTCTTGCCCACTCTTGTCTTGGATGCCCTACCAAATCCTCAAAGAGTGTCGGATGCTAGATGATTACACAATCCTCCATTCTTTCTTCTAAACTGAAGACAAGAATGTCGTGTCTAACTCTCCCTCTCAACCAAGGATGAGTTCTAAGTTTCTCTTCACTCAAAAATTTGCTCAAGTTCCTTTACTCATAGGAACCTCCCAGAGCTACCTCTTAACCAGGGACTCTATCATCAGTACTTTATAGGGTCTTCTAGATGACTGATGATCCAAGACTTCAATGTCATTAATTTCTTCATATGTAGGGTTCAACCATCCATGTCATTCCTTCTTTCCTAGACACTATCCTCCTTGGCTTTGCATCTGGGGCTTCCTTCATAGAGCCATCTATCTTCACCTTTCCTTCAACGGCGATTTCTCTAGATCATGAGGTACATAGTTATGACATCCTTCAGAACTCTTCTTACCATGGCCCTACACACACCCCTAGACTTTCTCCAAGAGGTCGAACACCAAAAACAAATCACATATTACCTTTTGGTGATGACCTTTTCCAGTGACATCTTCTTGTAGGTATCAACACGTTGCATACATGTTGTCACATCTCTCACGATATATATTGTCAAGGATCTTCATCTTTTCAGACTTCCATCAGAGTCTTCACATCTTTCAGGGAGATTTTTTGGTCAAATTTTCTTGATCCCTTGGATGTTGATTGCCTTCATCATGGTTGCATATTTCACAGTCTCTCTATCTTCACCTCTTCCATTCCCAGGAGCTTTCAGTTAGAGTTCTTCAATTGTATTCAACCACCTCATACTTCATATCAGGACATATTATGTTGATTTCATCCAATGTGACTTATGTCTTTTTGCATCCTTTCAGAGGAGATCTTTTTCCTCTTGATCATGCTCGATCCACGTTACCTGCAACCATATGTCATAACATTACAATATTAAATACAAATATGAGCATACATACCTCATTTTTCCCTTAGGCTTCTTCTAGTAGCTTTCTTGATTGAAAAGATCTCCAATCCCTTGATCTGCATCATTTTTCATGTGATTGGACCATCATCTCATGACTTCCAAAAGTTGGATTTCCTAATGAAACACTTGCTACCTTACTAGATTAGTGGATCCTCCGCTGAGGTTTCTATCAAAGAATATTCAAGATCTTGCATATCCCTATCTAGAAAATGTTTCCTTTGACTTGGATGACTTCTTCCTTTCCTTCAATGTCCAATGAGATTCCCAAGAGCTATGTCCTTCATGCTTCTTATGGTGATATCACGAGTTCTTGTTTCTAATTCTTCCATGATGCCACGATGCATCTTATTACCATGGTCATATCTGCAAGGACTTCTGATAGGATCCTTTTGAGAGGGACACCATCTCATTCATAGTAGAGGTATGTTACTCCCTCTTCCCTTGGCCCTTTTCTTCAGCTTCCTTCACCCTTCCTGTGATATGAGCTCCTCTCCATAATCTTTCCATAGTACTATTCTGTCTTGTCAACCTTTCCTTTCCTTTCTGTACATATTTGAGTCCTTTCAACTTGTCTTTCTCCATCTGGCATAGAGACCACAAATTGTTGATTGAGGTAACCTTCTTGTTCATGGACATTTGTTACCTTGCTTATCAATATCAATATCAATGATGATTATTTTCTCATCATTTTTCCTAGATTTCATAACTAAGATTTAATAAAGATATTCCTTTACTCTTTGATACCTTCAATCTAGTCTAAGTGACATGACCTACGTGACTGCATTTCAGAAAGTATATCTTCTATATATTTCTTATTTGTCTCCTTTCTTGCTACATAGAGATGAATTCAAAGGAGACTTGTTTACTAACTTATTTTCTCCATAAGGATTCTGTCAATCCTTTTTATTCTATGCAAGGACCTTTGATGACCTATCTATCTATAGATCTCCTTGCATTCATGAAGTCATAGAACCAACTTGATCACAGAATGAAAAGATACTTACTTGATTGTGAAGATGAAGTCTTCACCTTGATTTCTTTGATCTTGGTAGAAGAAGATGTATGAGGACTTCTTCTTGAATACTTTGTTGCTTCTCCTGACTATTTTCCTTCTAGGGTAAGGAAATGACCCTTCGAAGATGTTCATGCTTTATTGCCTTCAATTGTAGTTTAGATCAAGACTTCTTCTAGGACCTTCTTTGACTTGATGTAGAATTAGATTCAAGGTCCTTTGAGCTTCATTTGATGAGAGCCTTGGAGGCTTTAAAAAGGCCTTGATGTTGTATATTGTCTCCTTGATTTCATAGACAACAACCCTTGTTATTGAATATTGTTGTTGAAGAATGATCCTTTGATCTAGGATTTGACCACGATTAGGGTTTGATTCTGCAATGTAGATCTTGATATCCTTCAGCTTCCTTTGATTCCTTGTAGAAACTTGATCCCTGAATGTCTCTTTTCTTCCCTTCCTTTGACTTTTGAACCCAACTTGGCTTCGATACCACGTTGAAGAATCTAGGGGATTAAGAATTAAGGGATTCTTCTTAGCATGATAACAAATTTGTGAAGTTCTTTTACAATTTTCTTATCTTCCTCTTCTTATTACTTTTAGTGTGTGTAATTACTTCATCAAACTGCTATCAAAACAAAGAGACAAGAATACAAGATATTTGGCTCTGTGTCAGGGCTAAAACCTCTCTCTCTTGGAGAGGAAAACCCGCACAAAAATTCTTCTTATAGAGATTCCAATTGACGAATACCAAGACCAAGACCCTTGACTTTCTATGCCACTCCAAGACCAAGACATTAATACTTTCTCTGTCACCGTTGATATCATCATCATCACAATTGTGTTAGGACTGCTCCTTCAGCTAGGTCTCTATTTCATCATGACTGCTCCATTAAGATCTTCATTAATGTTGTAACCTTCATTAAGATTATGATCTTCAAGAACAAGATCATGACTAAGATAGGATCATGACTATACACTAATATAGATTGACATAATGTGTGCCACGATAATATCCTTTCATCATCATCATGTTGAGACAGATGATCCTTGTCACTACTCCTTTTTCATTATGTCAAGGCTATGGTACAACTCCTTCTCATTATGCAGAGGTTGTGATCCTGCTCCTTCTCATTACACCGAGATAGTGATAGTCACTGAGATCCTTCTTCTACCATGAGACTAAGATTGTGTTTGCACTTTCACTGAGGCTATGTTCTCCTTGTGCCGAGATCTACTGTAGTGATGTCAAAATTGTATCATTGTAAACCTTCTCCTCACAATGATGCCTAGATTGTGACTGCATATGGAATAAGTGCCTAGATAATGCACTCTTGTGAGAGCACCGAGATACATGTATATATACATATATGTTGAGGTTGCTAGGAGACCAAATATTCTTCACTGTAATGTCGAGACTGTACCTTTGTTTACCCTTGCAAATATTACAGTGATACCATTCCATATGTAGTCCCGATCTATTGTCTCCCTGTAATGTGAGGTCTCCTTCCTGCTCCTTCTATCCACCCAAGACCTAGTCTGTCTGCACCTTATACCCATCTGAGGTGCAGTCAGACCCTTAAACACTTGCCCTAATGCAATGTGGATCTACTCCTTCTATACATACGAAATCTCAAAGAGAAATGTGAGTTATGTCCTTAGCATTTGTGGATACCCTGGATAGGTATTTATAGTCGATTATGCCTCCGATATTGAGTCAACTTGAATACATGAACCAACATGTCTATTGCCCAAGCCGACATGACATTTAATTATGTATTTAATTCATTTTTGGAGCCGACATGATGAATTCCTTATTGATTTGCTTGCAAACTTCTTGAGCTTGCTAATGGATGATTGTTCTTGGTCTTCAAGGGTTGCTTTTGCTTGAATACATTTTACATAAGCTCATGAAGAGCTTCTTCATACATGACTTGAATCTTTGACATAATAATAAAATCCTAAAGACATCAAAAAGAAGTCTTTTGACCTATGACACGTCTTGCTCGTGAAACCCATGTAGCAATGCGTACAAAAATAACTTATTCTCTTTTATTACATTATTTACAAAGATCATGTCATTATGAACACCGAACCTAGTTACACTTTCTTCAACATTTTGAGCTTCATTGCATTGCAGTACATGACTTCGAGCATGTTCTTGGTGAAAGAGATTCTTTCATGCTTGATCATGTTATAGAACTATACCCATACAAATGATAACATGACTTGAACTTTGATGCATACATACCTCATCTTGATTCTTCTTTGATCACCCTTTGGTGTGGCCCTTGCTTCATCTTAGCTTGCCTGCATATCATTCTTTTCTTGAAACCCATGAATGTGATTCCCAATGAGACATCTACTTTGGTCCATGAGCCTTCTTTTGAAGATTTCATCATACGATCTTAAACATCCTTGCCTTGCAAATGTTTCCTTTCTTTTGATTATGTAGGTCTTCTAGGATTCTTATCATGATCAATTTTCTTTCATCATGTATGAAGTCCTATACTAGGTATGCTTCTTCTACATGAATATCTTGAGCTATATCTGCTATGCTCCTATATTCTAGAAGATATTTCTACTTATGCATTTTTGTTCTTATCATAAATGTTACATCTACATGAGTATCTAGAACTTTATGTACATCATATTGCTAGATTCTAGAGGATATTTCTAGTCATGCAATATTAATCTTATTCCTACATTCTCATGTCCTACTCAAAACTTTGAAAGAAGTCTAGAAGTAAAGAGTTTGACCTAGTCATAGTAGAGATCTTCCTTCTTTTGCTTCTTTCCTTCTTCTTTCATCTCTTGAGCTATGTGAGATTCTTCCCTCTTCATTTTGTTGTTGTCATCCTTATTAAACTTAGGACAATTCCTTTTGTAGTGTCCATATTCTTGGCATCCAAAGCATTGGATCTTGGACATGTCTTTGTTGTTTGTTCTTCGTGGACCAAACTTGCCAAATTTACCCTTTCTTTTGGCCATGGTAGCAAATGCTTGCTCCTTTGATCCCACATATTCTTTTGCCTTAAGTCTGGTTTCCTTTGTTCTACATAGAGACCACATTTCACTGAGAGTGGTTGCTTCCTTCTTGGCATATATGCTAGATGTGAAGTTTCGACACTCCTCAAGTAGAGCATTAAGTACTACAGTTGCCATCTCTCTCAAACATGACTTCCTCAAGCTCTTGAAGTTGATCACTCATTTCAAACATTTTCATGAAGTAGGGAGCTATTCCTTCCTTTGTTATCTTTATCTTGTATAATGCATTTCTCAAAGATATTTCTCTGATTGTGGATACCGAGAATAGCTCTACTAGCATATCATAAATTTCTTTTGATGTCTCAAATTTGGAGACATAAGGAATGAGAGAGTCTTTGATTGATTATATAAGAATCCTTTGAGATCTTGTCTCATCCTTATTGTACTTGGCTAAGGCTTGAGTCTGTTCCTTAGCAGGGATAACGATATTCCATTTTATATGCTCTAAGAGTTCATTCTCCTTGAGTAGTAGATCAGTCCTCTTCTTCCATGCAAGAAAGTTATTGGTTCCTACCAATTTATTGTTTTCCTTGCAAAAAGACATTGATGTACATTTAGAAGGGGACATGTACTTGATAAATTTTGAAATGTAATGGATTTGCTTCCTCACTGAAGGCTTGATGGCTTATCTTCCCTAGATCTTGATGTTCTTCAAGTTGCCTTCTCCAAGTGGACTTGCTTGGTGATGAGGTTTGCTTGAAGACTTGTAGCTTGATGTAGGTCTTGCTTCAACCTGCTCTTCTTCGTGGGTGCCTTTATGTAAGGCTCTTCTTCTAGCATTGTAGACCACCTTGATGAATGATGGATTGTAGACCCTTTTTGTCCTTGAAGTTATTGAGACTTCTAGGCTTGATGCTTCAACTTTGCAGATGCTTCCCCTTGATGATTCGTTTCCTTGATGTGATGTGTCACCTTACGCTCTGATACCATGTTGAAGAATCTAGGGCATAGTGTAGTGTGATTCTTTGTTACTTGATAACAATTTCTGGTCTTTTTACTTTTCTTCTTAGCTTATTCTTTTTCTTATTATTATTAGTGCATATGTGTGTACTTCATCAAACTGCTACCAAAACATAAAAACAAGAACACAAGATGTTGGCTCTCTACTAGGGCCAAAACCTCTCTACTCTTGAGAAGAAAACCCTTTAGTGAATTTCTCTTATTGAAGCTTCTATTGATCAATGCCAAACCCTTGACCCCTGACAATGAGATCCTCCAAGCACAAGTCAAGTCTCCACTCCTTTCTGCACCATATACACCGACACTTCTTCCAGCACTTCGTTTCCCAGCACTTTGTCTTCCTACTTTCGGCACTTCATTCTTCTTGCAACTTGTTAGCAACCTTGTAGTCCTTGCTCTAGAGAAGATACTTTTGATGAGACCCTTCTCCTTATGATGGTTCCTTTCACCAATCAACTAACTTTTGATGACTGTAATGTAGCGATGTTGTTACTGCAGAAACAGATCTAATTCTCGCACGTGTGATTGTTTTCTACCCTAGAAAACAATCCCTTTAACTTCGGTCTTGTTCCTTCTTCCTTCGTTGGTGAGGGCTTCTCCTTCGCTCTTGGATGGAGGCCTTGTACACCTTAGTTTCTAACCCAAACAAAGATAAGGATTGAGTTGTTGTATCACTAATGTTATAGCCGTAGAGGGACCTCCTTCCCTCAAATGTGTGGTTGTGTATGACCCTAAGAATAGACTCTTAACCTTCGTTGTTTCTCCTCCTTTCTTCGTTTCCCTAGCAAACCTTTTCCACAACTTATTTTTCTCTTCTTTTCTTGCGGATTTCAAAGCTTGAGTTATGTGTTGTATGAGGAATGGACAACCTCTATAAATAGAGGTTTGTCCCTCCTTTTGGTGGTTGATTTGCTGAGTAGACTTCACACAATTTCTATGGTGGTGTAACATGCTTGAAGGAGCTTCTTGAAGGGTCATTACATTGGATCAGACTTGACTTTGCTTAGAGGTTTCCCTTTGACTTTAATATATATTTATACATAGTGTAGCATGCCCTTAAGGCCTTCAATATTTTCTCTTGACTATTTGGCTCACCTATAGCACTTTGACATGTGCTAGACCTACTTCAATGAGCAAGAAACTCATTGACATATATTATAAAAATAATATTTCTTTTCTTGAATAAGTACAGATATCAAAAGTACATTTATGAAGATCGAACCTAGTTACACTTCCTTCAACGGAATATAGTAAAAAGACACTTTCAAAGGTCACACTCCAATTTGTATGGAAAAGATATTATTAACAGTACGATTCAATATTACAATTGTACAATTTAATAATTAATATCCAAAAGGCTCTAGTTGTGGTAGATTTCACTAAGGCTACAACAGTGTAGCACAGAGTGTCAACAACAAAAGAGGACAACATATACAACAATGGTAGTGGTTAGGGGACAAGCATTTTCCAGTACTTTGATTTGTGAAATTGATGTTCACACATGCATTTGAATGGTGACCATGAGGGTTGACACTTACAGTCCCTAGTTGTTGTGATTTTCAAATGCAAATGCAAAGATTGCAAAGGGTGAATGGTTCATGTTGAAGACAACAATGGCAGTTGTGGCATGCAACAAAGGTGGTCGTTGTGGCATGTAATAGCTAGTTCGGTGGTGGGGCGAGAGCTAGTTGGTTGTGGTCGTCGACAAAGCAAGCAATGATAAAGGGTGGATGCAGCTTGTGCAACAATTTCACAGGACGTGATTCGACAATGCCCTGGATCACATCACATTGGCTGGCAGTCCCTAGTTGTTGTGATTTTCAAATGCAAATGCAAAGATTGCAAAGGGTTCATGTTGAAGAAAACAATGGCAGTTGTGGCATGCAACAAAGGTGGTCGTTGTGGCATGTAATAGCTAGTTCGGCGGTGGGGCGAGAGCTGGTTGGTTGTGGTCGTCGACAAAGCAAGCAATGACAAAGGCTGGATGCAGCTTGTGCAACAATTTCACAGGACGTGATTCGACAATGCCCTGGATCACATCACGTTGGCTGGCAGCGATAGCAGCAAATGGCCATATATATATGTATGAGAGATTTTTTATACTTTTTACATTCAGTGTGACTTCTTTATAACTTCTTTTTATTTGTTTTATTTTTAATTTCTATATTATCTTTTTACAATAAAATTTTGCTTTTATCTTTTTTTATAATCCTTTTTTGAAATATATATATATATATAGTCAAAGACCAAAATCGGACTGATTGTAGGAGAAACTCCAAAATCTCTGAATGTGCAACATGAGATTAACCAATGCCCAGAATTGGAAAACGTGATTGATACCAATGTAACGAACAGAGTTCGTATATGCAACAGAATATTTGGAATATAAGAATGTCCACCATGGGACAAATAACAAATTTATATAAGAGCATTTGAATACAAGTGATATGAAATACATTACAAATGAAGGTTCACTTATATAACTAGGCAGGTGCCCCTTCATGAAAGGTCATGTCCTTAAAGATATGCATCTTCTATATTATTACTATTATTATTATTATTATTATCCAAGGGAGTAGTTCAACTAGTTGTCACTAATATGCAAATGGCTAGTCTTGTGCCAATAAGTATCAGGTTTGAAACACTTTGAGTTATATGCGTGTACTAATTTATGTCGACAGGTTTACTGAGGATGCCATTAAAAATCTGGGTAAAAATCTGGGGAAGCATAAAGCTCTGTCTAAGAACCTACAAACTAAGTTTCAAGTATTTTGCCCAAAACTATTTCAAGCTTCTTTCTTCTAAAGAACCATATTGATTATGGTAACATAGGTAGGTTTGGTCATGCCATATTTAGCCACAAAGTTGATGCTACTTTATCATCCCAAAACCCATTATCAATTGGTTAACTATAGTCAAAGAAATCCAATCTCTTACCCTACAAACTTTTGCAGCTTTCATTTGTTCTTCTATTAATTAACTCTAAATCATATACAAAACCATCATTCACAAACTTGTTCAAATGGTGCATGGAGGAGATAGAGAGATAATAAATTAAAGTGTTCCACGGGGACGCGTCCCCCAGGGTCTGGTACGCGCATCCCTTGCACCCCACGCACCCATGACAAGGAGTCTACTAGGGGTGTGTTCCCCCACACACCCTTTTTGAGGAGTCTTGGGGAGACACAAGGGGGTGTGTTTCCCCAATGTGGGGGACAAGACTCCCAAAAAAGGGTGTGACTTGGCGTCCCCCCTCAAAACTTCAGTGTTTAGTATATAGTATATAGTAATATACTAGTATGTTTTGTTTTCAATTTAGATTCTAGAATGATGAATGATGAATTTAATTTTAAAATCAATCTAGATTGTAGAATGGTGAATGATATGGATCAATGCATTTGAATATTTCATTATTGAATTTTTTTTATTGAATCTCATGGTATGGATGAATATTGATGAATAATGAGAATGTTATATGAATGATGTATGTATCAGCATGAATGATGAGGATAGGTCAATGTATGTCATTATTTAATTCAATTATGAATTTAAATTTTGTGGATCAAATTTCATTTTTCAATGTATTGGTATCCATATTATTATTAGTATATTTAATATTTATGCTTTGATTATTGAACAATGAATATGAACTTGAATTTTATATATATATATACCTCGACATCCCCTCACACCCCTGAAATTTCCCTAAAATATGAGGGTATTCCCACACATCCCCATGTGAGTCTCCCACACCAGAGGCTTGGTGAAACATTGGTAAATTATGATTGTCAATTGTCAAATATGGGAGAGATGGCATACACAACAGGTCAACCTACATAAACTCTCATAGTGCTGGCCACAAAACTCCCACAGTTATAACTAGCTCAAGGCATTAACAAACGTTATTTATCAGCTGCAACCTAATGGGTATGTTTAACGTAAGACCCAATAATTATTTCATGATATGATTGAATATAACCTTCCGGATATGTCGTACAAGCATTTGAAAAGCACATACAATGGCTGTCAAGTGCATACAACCATATTCATCTTAAAGCGTATATACGAAATGCTGTAATTCTGGCGAGGGATAACCCACCACCAAACTAAAATTATTGTACGAGTCTTCCTAATTTATCCAGAGGGTGATAATCATGAAGGATGTCATGTTGAATGCATGAAAATACAAATTTTTCAATTCTCGTAAATGGTTACAAACCACATACTATTGTCAAGTAATAAAGCTTATAAAGAAAAATACTTTTGTGATTTTACATTGAAAAGCTAGATTACATATAGAAGATTAACTGGATAATAAATAGAACATTTAAATCAAATGCTTCTAAGACTTTTGTTGCACAAGTGATATGAACCAATCTTTGTTTCTTAAGCTTTCCAAGTCGGGATCCTCAACCAACTCAGAAGGAGAGATTGCATCTATATGCATCAAATGCCTCAATGCCCAAATAGAAGTGTTCTCTTGACCACATATTCCAGCAGCACATGCCATGTTGTACATTAAATCACATTGTTCTTCAAAACAGAGCTCCTGCTTGCCAATGGAATCTGCCAATCAAAATTGGATAAAAGAGTCAGCTTAGTTGTAGAAATCATGAATTTTACTTATTGAGTAAACAATGAAAGACACAGTATTGTTATAATATTACGAAGTGTGCGTATCTGGTTCAATGTTGTAACTTATCATAATGTCTGCAGAAGTAAATAATAATCAGAATATCAACTAGGATACAGAGATGATAACAGAAAACTAGGTGAGACATGCAGCCGGAGTTCACGGATATTTCTATTTGGAGAAGTGAAACAGCTTATTGCAAATTGAAGAAAATATATTGTAAAACAACTCAAACACAATTCATTACAATAAGGGAATTCACAACCTTCTAAAAGATTCACAGCTTTTGTATACCACTGCAAACTTTTCAATGAAGACTCTTTAGCCCTTTCTTCTTCCCCTGAACGGAGAGAATATTTTGCTGCCGTGAGACATACTTCACCAAGGCCCATCAAAGTATCCAAATTGGTAGCATCAATTTGTAGAGCAGCGCCATAGCCTTCTTTGATGGATTTCTCCAGTAAATTCAGCACCTGCTTGTCAGCAGAGAACAATCAAGGTCGAGATTCTAAAAGCATACTGAATAAAATAAGGTGGACAAAAATGACTTCAGAAATTAATGAACACAAACACATCACACGTTGTAAAATTCCCTTAGTCTACGAGAGACAAGACAGAAAAAGAAACAATAACAGATAAATATCTCTCTTAGTCTCTTTCAGGGAATGGTAGGACTAATACGCGCATTGCTATCAATTATTGTTAATTATTTCCTACTTACAAATCCATCACAGAAACCGTTTGAGCTGTCACATGTTGATGTCAATGCATCTCCCTGTTGACAAAAATTTCGATATCCATTTGATTTCTTGAAGAAAAAATCAGGAAAGGTAACCTTCTATCTAATCTATTCCCGCTTGCTAAACTTGTCTGTCAAAATTATTGGTAAACTTCACTTTATGTAGTTTGTCACACAATTTGATATAATGGCACACATTTTATCAATGTTCCACCAAGACACTGGGATTCCGGAACACGGGTGCAGGGAGAGGCACAGAGGGGGCATATAAGAGTACCCTCAAATTTTTAGGAAATTTAGCGGGGACAGGGGACATTGGGGTATATAATTTTTTTCCTTTTTTAATATATATATATATAATGAAAGATACATACATTGATCCATACATAATTGAATTAAATAATGAAATACACTGATCCATATTCATCATACTCATTGATACATACATCATTTATCCATAGACCATGAGATTCAAAAATAAAATACATTGATCCATATTCATCATTCATTATTCACCATTCTAAAATCTACATTTATTTAAAAATTAAATTCATCATTCATCATTCTAGAATCTAATTAGCATTAAGCAAAATATACTAGTAAATACTGAAATCTGAAAACTGGAATAGTAAATTGATATAACTCAAAACTCAAAAATAGTAAAGAGTGATGAGTCAGTCTAAGGTCTACTGAGGGCTTGGTGCTCTTGATTAAGTATTAATTCAATACCAGTGTTTTTAAAACCAGAACCAGTGACCCGACCGGTCCACCTAATGAACCGGTTTACCGACCGGAACCGGTCTAACCGGGACTGGTTTGGTCTAAACGAACCGGTTTTAGAAAAATACATTAAATAATTAATCTTTAATGAAACAAAACTATGTCCTGGTTTGGTCTAAACGAACAGGTTTTAGAAAAATACATTAAATAATTAATTTTTAATGAAACAAAACTATTTTTAAGATTTAGAACCATGATTCCAAGCCAATAGAAACAAAATATGCAAAGTTTGCTCATTTACATACCATGTAAAGGTGAATATATCGAAATGGCACTAAGTGCAATACATATTATCGACAAAATAGCAAAATACATGAGCAATGAGGCTCTAAATGGCCTATAAAGTCCAAAAACAATGTTGCAAGCTATGAGGCCATTGACCTACTACAAGTCTACAATGTACACATGATCAATCATCAAGTTCATCACCACTACTAGCCACAGGATCATCATCAGGAGCTACATAGACATCATCTGGTTCAGAGCCTGAGGATGGCTTAGCCTGATCTGCAACCTCGGTAGCAATGCCACCAATAACAATAGAAGTGGACCTAATGGAAGCATGAGTTTGTTGCCCTGCACGACTAGAGCCTTCCGTTGGTTCTTTCCCTTTCCTTGATGTCGCTACTGATCCTGGTTCTGATGCCGCCACAAAATCTGCTTCATCCCCCGCTAAAGCCATGTCGATATCAAAATCAGCCTCAAACACAAGATCTTTAGTCTCCTCCACCCATTCTAATGTTGGATTAATATTGTTCAACACAATGGGATCTAGATCAGGTGCTTTGTTCATCATTTGGTTCCTCCTCAGTCGAAGGTTGTATTGCACAAAAACAAGATCATTTAACAGATTGTGTCCCTTAAAGGCTTGGAAAGGGTGTTTTTGGAGGGAGAGCACCCTTAATTTCCCTCTAAAACCCCTAAACTACCTTGGAAAAGCCACGTTGTGGATCCTCGATGGGCATGGCAGGTAACCAGCCGGTTTAGGACTAGTTAGGACTAGTTAGTTCCAGTTAGGACCAGTTAGGTCAAATTTTTCGCCACGCAGCCTATTAAACCTGATTTTTTCATTGGTTCCAACCGATGGGCTTGCTAACCAGCCGATTAAACCGGTAACTAGTTAGCTAGGCCAGTTTCTAAAACTATGTTCAATACCCTCATACATGACAAAATCCAACGGAAATATTGCAATCTCCTCCATCTTGAAATCCTGAAAAATTGTTAAGTCTATTGGATTTTGAGTGAGATCTAAAATTCTACTCTCCATATGATAAAACCAATGAGGTTGAAACCACTCTCAAACACCCGGAGTAATTTCATGGTAATGTTAAAAGTTTAAGTAGAAGGATGAAAATGAAAGATAAAGGAGAATGTCACTTTAATATTATCATTAATTACATAGCATTAGTAAGGCCCCAAGGTTGAATATTAAGCTTACCCACTCATAAATCATTTTTTCAAGCAAAATTAAGGGGGGCGCCTAGTCCTTTCTGAGGCAAGATGCCCATAAGCACCCCTTTTAGGGAAATGCATCCACTATGTCTCCCCACGTCCCCCACAGTAGGGAAACATTTTCCACTACATCCCTCTGCATCTCCCCAAACGGTGGACATGGGGAAACGTTTCCCTAGGCATCACCCCATCCCAAGTATGTGTAAAGCATGGGATATGTGCACCCCACCCTTGGGGATGTGTCCCTATGGAATACTGCCTTTTATCCATTTCACACTAGTATTTTTTAAATCTTCTATTGTACTCACGAATACTAACATTTGGTTTAACTATCAATCACAACCTAAACAAGATATGAAAAAATCACGATGAGACAAACTTGTAGACTTTTCCTCTAATATTCCAATATGGGGAAAATAAACTTTAAAAAAAGAAGAGACCCAAATTGTCAAGAAACATACAAAAGTAAGAATATCTAAATCCTACTCACCCTAGGGACTATAAAGATACTTGAGAAATGTCAATAGAAAAACATTTAAGATTCTAATAAACTTATTACTTAACGATTAACTTAAATCAAGCAAAAATAGTTGATTTCCAATTAAGGGAAGTAATGTTGATTTATAAACATTCCATGTTCTAATAAACTTTATTTAAGATATGGATCCGGATCCACTAGTTCTTTGAAAATCTAGGATCCGAATATGGCAAGGATACGTCAAGTACAAAAAAAAATAATATATTATATATAATATATATATATATATATATTAAATTTATTTTAAAAAACACTTTAAAGTTCAAAAATCAAATACTCCCTAAAACCATCAAACACTTTTAGAACTGAAACCATTAGATATATTATAAATATGAAGACTGAAACACTGAAATGATGCATCCTCCCTCATACAAAGTAACAAAAAGGATCATAATCTCATAAATGATAATAGTAAATACATTTACATATCCTCAAATGGATCTACATTATCTTCAACATATTGCAACTCTGCATCATGAATAGATGATGGGGGTCCTGGATGTAGGAACTTGCATCAGTAGGTTGGACTGGTGGTGGAACAATATCCTCAAGTAGGTTGAGGTAACTCATGGCATTCAGTGTCAGGTTCAAGTCAAAGATCTCAGGCTCCACATCCCACATCCTACTCAGATCTTTTTTGTACTCTAGTTCAACATGTGATAGAAGATGGAGGTTGGAATGAACATACACAAGATCCTTAGCCTTTGTCACTCCTAGCCTATTTCTCTTCACTGAATTGATGAAGCCATATGCACTCCAATTCCTCTTAAGCTGATAAGGAACTAGCAACATGTGATAACAACCTTATGGCTAGAGTGGAGAGATGAATGTTATCCTCATCATGGAAACCCCACCAAGTAATAGGATCAAGATGCCCTCGATCATCCATAGCTACTGGATCTGAAAAGCTACCAGTAGATTGTACAAATCCTCCAAATTCTTGGCGTACTTCCATTGCAACTCCCATATCTCTATAAATTTTCCTCAAAGTTGTCTTGTATCCTTCTACCACTTTAGAATCCTTGTTTGGCATCATTCTACTAGGTAAAGACACATTTTTGGAATTATAATTTTTTGGGTGCAATGCATAGGCCAAAAAGTGTAATGGGGTGGTCATTTTGTCCCACCTTTCTATAACTATGTCCTTCACTTCATAATAGAATGTTTCAAAAGGGTCATTTTCACTTGCCCTGATAATTTCCCTTATCCTCTCCAACATACTATCAATGTTTTCATAAACTTCCCCCAAGCAAAGTGTATCTGTGTCAAATGCCCTGATAAAGGTCAAAATTGGTTCAGTATGTTGGAATTTCTAAGTCTATCCGTTACAAATTTAATCTGTATTCTTCTGGTTTATTTCTTCTACTTGTTAAATTCAAACAAATTATTTAAAACATATAAATAATGAAATCAACACAATACAGTCTCAACATCTATAGATCAACCGCTGAAAGAAAACAAGCACACAAGTGACACCGTTATTTTTGGACAAACGTCCCCGGAAAAACCCAATGCAAGAAAACCGGTGCAACTATTCTAAGGATTTACTATTATGCAATATTTCCTTGAGTACAACTGGGTGCCAAAATGGCTCACCTGACAGAAATAAAATTTAAAAAAAAAAAAAACAACCAGCAGTAATACCTCTATTCGAAAATAGGTATTCAAAAAACCTATCCCACGAAACCCTCTCCGGAAACTCTAAAGCACTGCGTCAACCTCCTGTTGCTCTACATCTGCCTCAGAAATCTCATGTGCTTTAGCCTCTCCACCAATTTTCATGGCTAGAGCACATCTGATGCTACCCAAAATCAACACTCCCTCTTAGCTTGGATTGTGCTCAAGTAATACTCCTCACTGAGAATTACTCTGATTATATGGCACCAATACCTGTGTTGATGCTAGGCGTCCTCACCCAACATCCTCTGCACTGCTACCCATGGCTCTTCCATTGCCACTACTACATCTGTATGGCAGCTCCCTCTACATCTGTGTTGTTGCTGGTACTTTCTCCCAACACTGCATCTGCACTGCAACCCCCTCTCATCATGTTGCACCGTGTTATTGTATACAGCTACTGCACTGCAACTCAGTTACTGAGAAGTAAGTAACTGATCCACCCAACTACTAACATCCCTATCAAGCTAAAGACGCTCCCGATGTTGAAGCTCACACTGCCGCTAACAAGTGCTCCCTCTAATGACCTCTGTGTTGTTACAAGAACTCCCTACATCTCGCACCGTTGCACACCTCTCTGTGCCATCCTGCACTGTTGAAACATCTTTGTGCCTCTCGCATTGTTGCAGCCTGCTAGCCTCGGGCTGCCTGGGGACTCCTGCACCATAGCACTCTCTGTCGCTTCATCCGCATCTGCCTCTACCGACATCCGCCAGTCTTGCTAATCTCTCTTCGAGGCTCCCGTAGCAAGGTATAATCAAACAGATTGGGTACCTTAAGGATCCTGTCCCTCATCGCTTATAGTCTTCGTGACTACAACTCGATGTCTGCCCACCTCTTCTCTAGAGGTACATGAGAACTCATGGCACAATCATCATCCTCCTCAGCCTCCTTTTCTGCCTTTACTGGCTTTGCCTTAGAGTCAGACACCTCTCCCTTGTTCTTCTTCCTCGGACACTGGTTCGCAAAATGATCCAGTTCCCCACAATTAAAGCACTCGACCTTGGAGAGGTCCTTTTTCTTCCTCTTCCCCTACTTACCCGCAGATGCAGAGTTGCATCCTCTTCCTCTTCCTTCCTGATCCGAACTCCTTTGCTGCTACTTCCCATCTTGCTCAACCGCCTGATCTCCAGTTGGCGAAGAGCCACCCATAATTCTTCCCAATCTGGAAGATCTGCCCTGCCCAGTATGCTCTAGACAAATGTCTCCCACACCTCGGAGACTGTGTTAAGTGCGGTCCTCACCAACATCTCCTCATCCGGCGTGGCCCCTATGGAAGTCAGTTGGTCTCGGATCTTCTTCAACCAACCGAGGAAGTGATCTATCTGTTCCCCCTTCTGCATCTAGTATGACCGCAGTTGATTCTCAAGTAACATCTTCCTCTGCACAGAGGTATGCTTGTACAATTTCTTCAAGGTGTCCCACATTTCCTTTGTCTTCTCCTTCTCGGCAATATGTTGGACCACATGATCCTTGACTCCATCAAGGATGATACATTTCGCCTTGGCCATTGCCTCCTCGTACTTCTCATTATCAGTCGAGTCAACTAGGATCGCCATTGTTCTCAAGGCGAAGGCCTTGATGCAATGTCTATCTAGAATGGACAGGATCTTGGCCTTCCAGACCACAAAGTTGGACACCCCATCCAGCCTGTCCTGATCCCTTAGCCCATTCATGGCCATCTCTCTGCTCTTCTGTCGACTCCTCCAAGTCTCTCTACTTCCCTCCAGAAGTTCTTTCTTCGATTCCTACTAAGTCTCTCTACTCCCCGCCTAGAAGTTCTCTGCTAGACTCCCTCTAAGTCTCAATTTCCCTTTTGGAAATCCTCCTGCCAATCGTCAAGTTGCACCTCTCCGATCTTTTGTGCACCTGCAACACTGATCTGGATTCCTTGGCTAGAAATCTGCCTTGGTAGCAACTCCCTCTACCTTGGTTTTTCCCTATTATGTATTGTTCTGCCAATAAAACCCCACCACCTTCGCTCTCACAAACTGCCCACAGCTTCCTATGCCCCAGCAACTGAAGGACTAAGCCTCTAGGCTCTGCGAAATCCCAACACTGGAAAGCAGTTCCCTCAGCCAACTACATCAACCCTCCTAGTCTCTGCGTGAGCCACTTTCTGCCCTCCTCAGCCTCTGTGTTGGCCTCTCTCTAGCCTGGACTGATGACGTAGTCCCTCAGCATTAACCCTTCTTCTGTCGCCTTCTGCAAGGATCAGCTTCTGTTACTCAGGACCAATGTTGCACGAAGCGCCCCCCACCCCCCCCGCCACGGTTCCAAGCCCGGAAGCGCGTCCCGTACGAAAGCACCTAGGAAGCTTCACCGGAAGCGTCGCTTCCGAATTTTTTGCCGCTTCCTGGAAATTCTGAAGCGTGGTACGAAAGCGCCAAAGCGCGCTTCGTACGACACTTCGGGCGTCAGAAGCGTGGCGCTCCGGAGGAGGAAGCGTATGCTTCTGGAAAAGCTTCCGGAAAAACATTTAGAAAATCGTTTTTTTTTTCAATTTTTTTTTTTTATTTTAGGTGAGTCTGCTTGTTGGGGGTGGGTCCACCTTGGGTTAGGGTGACGAATGAAGGCAAAAAAAAATATAAATAAAGCAGATGCTCCCTCATGGTAATGTTAAATTCTTAAAGTAAAAGTGACATTCTCTTTTATTTTTCATTTTCATCCTTTTACTTAAATTTTTAACATTACCATGAAATGACTCAAGGATGTTTGAGAGTGGTTCCAGCCTCATTGGACTTCATATGGAGAAAATAGAATTTCATATCCTATTCAAAATTCACCAGACTTAACTGTTTTCAGGAATTCAGGATCAATGGGATTGTGGCATTTCATTAGATTATATCAAGTATGAAAGTATGTGATTAGCATTTAATCAAGAGCACCAAGCCCTATATGTACCCTAGTGTTGGTGGGGTTAATTGTTCTCCTTTGTCACGCGGCACGCCCTTAACAAAAAATTACCTTTCAATCAAGTCAAAATCATCGATCAAGCATGTTAAGCTTTTTCCACCATATTTTAAGTCTTGAATTAGGTAGTTTGATCAAAATTGGGCAATGTTGACTAATATCCTTAGACAATCGAGGTAGAGGCAAAGGCTAGACAAGAGGAGAAGAATCGAGATTCTAGATGGTTGATGCTCGAATAATTAATCATTAATGTATAATGGATGTTAAATCTATCTTGATTTATGCAAAAATATGCATGTTTTCATGTCTTCTACAACTAATTTGGTATTTGGGATGTTTGCTTTGAGTATAGATGCAAAAAAATATAAATATAAATATATATATATATAGCAGACGCTTCGCTTCCTAGATTTTTGGAAAATGATGCTTCCACGTCCCCGCTTCGTCCCCACTTCATGCAACATTGCTCAGGGCAATTGATTCTGCTACAAATGCTTTGCTTAGCTGATGCCTTCAGCGCTCCTGTGATCTTCAACCACGCCCCGATACCATGTTGGAATTCCTAAGTCTATCAGTTAGAAATTTAATATGTATTCTTCTGGTTTATTTCTTCTACTTGTTAAATTCGAACAAGTTATTTAAAACATATAAATAACGAAATAAACACAATACAGTCTCAACATCTACAGATCAATAGCTGAAAGAAAACAAACACACAAGTGCACCATTATTTTTGGACAATCGTCCCTGGAAAAACCCAATGCGGGAAAACTCATGCAGCTATTCTGAGAGTTTATTATTATGCAGTATTTCCTTGAGTAAAACTGGGTGCCAAACTCGCTGACCCGACAGAGAAAAACAACTGCCAGTGATACCTCTCCATTCGGAAACAGGTATTCAGAAAACTTGTCCCACGAAACCCTCTCTAGCAACTTTGAAGCACTGCGTCAGCCTCAGAACCCTCTGCGTCAGTGCTCTGAGGCACTGCGCAGCCTCTGGGACCCTCTGCGTCACTCCTACTGCCTTCTGCATGGATGACATAGGCCCTCTGGCCTCTGTGCTGTCTATGTTGGGCTTTGCGTGGCCTACTCCGGCTGTTGCTTCTCACTCTCTGCCTCTACGCTAGTCTCGGCACAATATTTGCCTCTCTGTCCAGTACTCACTGCCCCTTGTTGTTGATCATTGATTCGACTTTTCTTACAACCCTGCTCTAGCAAATCGAATGAGTGATCACTCTGGTGTATTCTCCAACTGACCCTCAAGCCTCTTCTTAGACTTTCCTTGTTGGTCCTTCAACAGCCGAAATTAAATCTCTAATCAACGACTAAGATTACATTTGGGTTGATCCATGACTTTTGGAACCTTCTAACTCAGTTTTATATTAATACCCATTAATATTTTATTTTTCCTAAGTTTAGACTTAAGAACTCCATTAAAAATATTAATTATTTTAATATCTCCCAAACCGAGTACAATTTGTCCAAACCAATTTTGGGTCTTGGAGATCTCATGTGCTTCAACCTCTCCAATTTTCATGGCTAGAGCACATCCAATGCTACCCCAAATCAACACAGTATACTGTAGAAGGTATTGGACTTTGTTCCACCATGCATCATCAAGAATGATGGACTTGATTTTTTTCCCTCTACCGGAAGTGGAAATCCTCCATTATTTCCAAAGAGGGTCAATGACCATTGCTTGTAATGCTTGTCTCACCTCCACAAGCCTCTTTATGACAAGAGTGTGGGAGGCAAAACGAGTTTCAACAACCTACAAATTTCAAAAAGTCAAATCTCAAATGAGAAATCATATATAAATGTAATTAAAATTAAAAATTTCCAATACAACTTTGAAATAATATTACTTAAAAAAAAGGTACCTTCAGTAGCTTCAACTTTGCAAAACCTTGATATATGGCTTGAGACATTGAATGATTGGTTATGAACATTTGGATTTCTTTTGCTGCTACATATATTTCATTAATCCATTCAATCTCACCAATCTTGGCACACATGGAGTCCAAAAGATGTGAACATATCGACCCTTCACAATCAAACCCGCAACTTTACACACCTGTGCATTGTCCGTAATGACTTGGACAACATTATGTGGCCCCACACTTTCTATTGCATCAATAAGAATTGTGGATATGAAAGATACATCATTCTCTATTCCACTGCAATCAATAGCCTTCAAAAACATTGCCCCTTAGGGGCATACTGCAACAACATTAATTGATGGACAGTTCCTTTAGTCTCTCCATCCATCATAAATGATGGACACTCCTTTTGCCCATGTATCCTGGAATGATTGTAGTTGTCTATCCACGGATTGTCTCTCTAATGCCAACAAAGTAGTGTAGAACTTTTCATATCCAAGGCTTTTGTACCATTTTGGTGCTTCATTAACTGCCTTAATAATTTGTTGTCAATAAGGGGAGTGCATCAAATTGAATGCTAACCCATTTCCATAGATGTAATGAGCTACATGTTCTTTGGATATGTCTCTACCTTGATTATTGAAAGCTACTTCAAGAGGGCCTAGAGTGGGCCTTTTATTAGTTGTGGCAACAGGGTTAGATGGCAATGCAGGCCTAGTTGTAGAACTTTGCACAGGTCGTTTTCCCTTAGCAAGCTTCCTATCAGAAGCTTCTTGCAAAGATACATAGAATTTCATTTTTTCTAGGCTTCAAACCTTGGCCAGGTTTGACATTTGCATCTTTTGGCCCGATGCATACTTGCACCCCTGTGTTAGTTTGACCAGTGAGATGAGCTTTCACTTTAGTATATGAGCCATTTTTGATATCTTGGCATTCTTTGCACTTCCATTTATATGAACCACCTCCAAGATTTTTTCCAATAATCCCGACATACTACCATAGAGGAGATTTTGGGTCTTTTTTTATGATTTCCCCTTCACTCTGCTCATGTTGTGATGGTTCCATAATGATAACGGTCTATAGGCTACCTTAATGCATATAAAATTCAAATTATATTATATTATCAATACACAATTAAAAATTAAAATACACTTCATCTAACACATGATATAAGGTCATGATATAATATACTTTCAATAAGACTTTAAAAATTAATATACCATGTTCTTAATGGCTAAATTGAAAATATGAGTAAACACATTAAAAATACCAAAAAAAATAAAAACAATGCAAAAATAAAAACAAACTATTATAGTAATTTAATTTCTTAATAGTAAAACACTATTATCCCTAAAATGACTAGTGACACTTTGTTCTACCAAATTAAAACAAAGTGATTATCTTCTATTCACGAAGTCATTATTAAACATTTTCACTGAAAATGGACTCTTCTTCCCTACAGGGAGCCATAACATTTTCGCTAAAAACATGGTGACTTGTCTTCTCTAAACAATCTCTTGCTTAGGCATTTCTACCAAAAAAAGAAGTGGTTTTTAATAAGTAAAGTCATATTTGATTTTTCCCTCAAAACAGTATGATTCTCTTCATTGGACATGGTCATAGACTTCTCTAAAGATGGAGTAATTCTCTTCACCAGACTAAGTCATATTTATACTTTTCTCTGACCACCAGTAAGTTATTCACTAGAGATTAATCATATATCAATATGATATAAGGACCAAGCCTCAAGGTTTAAAGTTTAAAATATATATATATATATATATATATATATATATGGTTGTGACATCCAACGATAGCTTGGCAAGTTGGCCTTCGTCGAACGTCGAGTCGTGGTCCTCTGTATATATATTATTGCGACGATACCATGGTCCTCTGCGGAACGTCGAGCCGATGAGGAATAAGTCGCCCGAACGGTGAGAGGAATAGTCAGTGAGGAATAAAGCTTAAGCTGCCCGAACTGTCTGCATCGTTGACTGTAACTTCCGCCTATTCATTGTCTGGAGTCGGTGAAACGATAAAGCACATTCCATTTACGGTGATGCTTTAACGAGAAGTCTTTAACCTAAAACCTAAAAGCACGGCTGATGTTTTTTACTTTGGAAGGTTTTGGCAAAAGCACAAGGGATCCGTTTCCATTGACATGGATTCGTTTCCTAATTTCGTTGATTCCCCTGCATATCATATTTTCCACGTATTTAGGTGGATCCAGATCGGATCCGCAGATCCGGGGGTCTTGGCCCTCCCCTTACTGGATCTAGTAACTCAATAGAAATAACTGGTTTCCAATTAAGGGAAGTAATGTCAAATAAATTGACAGTAACATTTATGAAGACAATCACAGACAAGTAAAAACCTAAATGGAGCAAGATCATATAGGAGAAATGATAGCATTAAAGGCATCTTTATCATGTCTCTAAGTAATATCATCAATTTAATTAGTCGAAGAAACATATTACATTTAAAGTACATTATAGTTGTGGTAGTTCATAATAATAAGCTAAAAGAATAATGGAATAACACGCGCTTTGATGTGTCTACAACTAACTATAAAATCACCTAATGCCCACCAAATGGCAATCATATCATTTGTCGAAAGCACTAGTGTCATTGCATACTCATGACAGATCAGCGATCAAAGGTAGAAGCCTCTTCTATACTTGTAAAGTTATTTACGAAAGTGGATAAAGAACCTTGCCAGTATTTTAATTTTGTTAAGTGGATCTCAAATCACACATTGTTTGTCTAGAAGAAAAATATTGATCGTTTGGGAAAAGCATATGGCCAATTCTTGAACCTTCCCGTCGTAACCCTAAGTAAGTATTCATGACCCCTAGAAAATGATTTTTCTACCACTACTAAGCTAAGTTGCACGGGTACTTGTCCGTAGTGAAAGGGTGTTTGAACCCATCCAAGATTCCCATCCCCCATACCAGTTAGGAAACTGGGGGATCATCTCAAGAGTCTCCACAAAATGCGTGCTTCACCACTAAATCAGGTTATTCCCAGCAAGTGGGCAGGGACAACAACCCAAAACAACTATCCAAACCCCTATTTCAGGTGTGTTTCAATACCACAGGAACATGTACTCCACACACACAGAAGAAGAAGAAAAAACATGTTTTTAATGAAAAATGTCCCAAAAACTGAAAAATGTTAGTACTACAGGAACATGTACTCCATCAAAAAGAAAAAAAGTATGTTTTTAATGAAAAAAGTCCCAAAACTGAAAAATGCAACAATAGGTTGAAACTCTCTCCCACAACCCTAATCCTTCACTTACCTCACACCCTCCTATACTCAAAACATTCAATCACCCTCTCAATTTAACTATTTCATTTCTAGCAGTGAAGGGAGAAACATCCTAGTAGTGAAGGGAGTTAGTGTTCTTTTCTTCCTGAAAATTTGTGATCAGTGATAGACAGGGAAGTGATGAAGTGGATTGCTTCCTTCGATGATCAAATCTTCCATTGCAAGGGTATGTTCTCAGCATTTTAAGTAATTTTTATTGTTGAAATTACATTTATAGATTTTTCTCTCTTACTATTTTGCTAGGATGAACTCATCAAACCCCCTCTATCCACTGTGGAAATATATGGAGAGGACAAAACCAGCCAAAGGGTGTTAGAGGACAATTATACTTAAGTTAAAACCACTATATGAATATTCCAAGAAAGGGTGTTGAGCATTGTACGAGAGCCCCTAATGTGAAAATCTAAACATAAATTCTATTACTGTAGCAGCTTATTTATTTCACCTACCTATTATTCCCAATAAGTTATTTATGAAATCCCTTCAGTAAATATTAAAATAAATTCTACTGCAAATATCACATCATTATACATAAACAAATATATGCACAAGAATCAATTACATCAACACAGTTTTTTTGGACAATTGTCCTCGAAAAAACCCAATGTGGGAAAACTGGTGCAGCAAAGGAGGGTTTTATTAATCTTTAGCAACAATCACTTTTACAGAAAAATTTACATTAACACTGGGAGAAAACACCTGAGACTTTTCTCCAAGACTTCCTAACAACCTGGAGAGCTTCCTTTCTCTATTGCGTCAGCCTGCGTCATTTTGCGTGGCTCTATGTAGCTCTGGTCCCTCCCTGCGTCATCCTTGTGTCTCTCTGATCTGCGTCTCTAAGAGTCCTTGCATCACTTCTTCTATGCTCCTTGACTATTGCTCATCCTGCCTCTTCCTCCACCCTGCAACTCTCCCTCTAAAATCGATCTCCTTCTCTCTAAGAATCTTCCTTGGGATACTGAGTATCTGCTTGTGTCTCTCCAAATGACCCTCAAGTCTTCTCTTATACTTTTCCTATTGATGAATCAACGGTCGAGATTAAGTCCCTAATCAACGGCTAAGATTTAAACAGACTTGATCCTCGTCTCTTAGAAGCTTCTCATCTTTATCTTTATTAATACCCATTAATATTTTTATCTTCCTAAGTTTAGACTTAAGAACCCACTAAAAATATTAATTATTTTAATAACTCCTCATCCGAATGGAATTTCTCAAAATGATTTCTGGGTCTTGGAGATTTCATGTGTCTTAGCCTCTCCTCCAAATTTCAAGGCTAGAACACATCGATGCTACCACAAATCAACACCTAACAATCCTACTAGACTCCCTACTACACAAAGGTAGCAGCAAAGAACAGACGATAAGGCAAGCAATGAAAAAAAGTCATCTTGTGGTCATGCCCTGGCCCTAGTTGAAAGAAGATGTTATTGAAGTCAAAGGTTGTCCAAACGAAAAAGAGCTATATATTCAAATAGCACATTTCGAAATATTGTTTTTGGATTTTTTGGTGCCCCCATTTGAATACCCTATCTTTGAATATATTTTTGCTCCATATACAGAACTCAAATAGAAGCATAACATATATGGTTGGAAAGCTTATTTTGAGACCTTTCCAATGGTATATGGCACTCCCTCTAACTCCTCACAATTGAGGAGAAATAATTTTTCGAATATTCACTATACATTTTTCCATTTGCACAAGCCAGTTCAAACAAACGAAAAAGGTAGTTGTAAGGTGTTAAGAAATCTAAGGCATAGCAATTAGGTAATTTCTCTTCTTTTGATCACTGCTTCTAAATGCTTTTTACTTCTTTAGTTTAGGATGTTCTCTTTACTTAGATTATTATAGTGTTCTTCTTCATCAAACAGCTACCAATGCATAAACAATAAAGAGACAAGAGACATAGAAAGTAGGCAATCAGCTAGGGCCAAAACCTCTCCCACTTGAGAAGAAAACCCAAACAAATTCTTCTTCTTATAGAGACCCCAATTGACGAATACCAAGACCAAGACCCTTGACCTAATGACCTCTCTAAGACCAAGACACAAGGCTTCCTTGTTCAACTTCCTCTTCCTTGAGTCAATGGTAGTCAAACTTCTTCCTTCTCCCACTGTTTCAGCTAACCTTCAGATTTTGGTCCTTAACTCAGATATGCACTTTTCGGTCCTTCTTTAGAAGCCCTAGATTCAGTACTTAAGAGATTTTGACCTTCAACCTTCTTCGCTTGAGATGGAGACAATCTTTCCTCAACTCAACTTAAGGATTCACTTGATCTTTTCCAAATTTGCCTTCTCACGATAACTGAAATACCTCGGCCCTTTCTACAATAGGAAGCCCGGAAATCTCGCACACGTGGAGGAGTTTAGCCCTAAAATAGATCAAAAATGACTCGATTAACTTCCCTTCTACACTTGATGATAAGGCTTCTCTTTTAAGTTCTTCGCACTTCCTTTCTTCAGACCATTTTCAAAACTTTTGAGTTCCAAATGGAGGCCGAGTTGCCTCTTTATAGTGGTTTGCCCATGAGAAATAAGCCAACTTTCTAGTTTCCTAGGCTCACTTGTCATTTGGAGTAGCTTCATTATTTCATCTAAGGTCGACTTAATGGAGAATTGAGATGCTTGACCTTGGTCTTGCAGGGTCTCTTTGACTCTTTCAATGACTCACATATATTTGTAACATGCCAAAGAAGGGTCTTCCATACATGACATTGACTCAATAGACTTTTATGACTTGATGACAAAACCTAAAAGCTCACAATGGGAACCTTAACAAAAATAAAATTCCTTCATCATGAAACCCATGATTCAAGTATTACAAAATTAATTTTATTTTCTTTTGTACACCAATTACATAAAATCATATTTACACGTCATTATGCAGACCGAACCTAGTTACAATTTTCAATACTCTCTCTTAACTAGGGAGGTATTCATAATCCATACTAGGTACTTGGACATTCTCAATCTGAAGAATTCTCATAAGAAGAGTCGATTTGGTAACCCATCTGTTTAGCATCATATCAACCAGCATTGTCACATAGCAAGGCCTTGACTAACAGCTTTATCTCTCCACAAGATCAGAGCACAATGTTGGTGAGACCAATGATGCATAGACACCCTCATCATTGTCGTTATCAGAACATACTCCACCTGGGTTCTCAAAATGTGTTCTACCAAGACTATTCTTATCTTAGATTCTCAGTGCTCAAAGAATATTGATCCTCTACGACTACTCTTATCTTGGATGCCCTAACTCATCCTCAAAGAGCATCGGATGCTAGATGTTTACCCAATCCACCATTCAGTCTTCCCAAGTGAAGACAAGAATGTTGTGTTTATCTCTCCCTCTCAACTTAGGGAGGCATACCCATTCCACTGAAGGAATGTACCCATTCCTATAAAGGAATGTACCCAAGCTCCCTCTTCAATAGGGACTTGACCAAGCTCCCTCGTGACCAAGGACTTGCTTCCAACAGCTCATCAAGTGCAAATCATGGGACAACCAGCTGCTTGTAGAACTCCTTCCTTCGATGTCAAGAATTTATTCTTTGCTGTGGAGTCTACATTTATTAGGACTTCTTCGTAGGGCACAAACCATCCATCACTTTCATCCTTGAGCCATGTCAACATTCCTTTCATCGGAAAGTGATTCATCAGTTCATATCTAGCCTTCCTTTATGCCATGCTTCCTTTTTCATGCCATGTTTCCTTAAGGATCTTTCATCCTACTACATGGCCATCAGTGGTGGAAAACATGCACAACTCTTCCCTTGGTAGCACTGCATAAGCCCATCTAGGTATCATTCAAAAATAGGAAATGAACATTAAATAAAAAATACCTTTGTGATGGTCTTTCATCACAACATCTTCTAGTTTGCATCAACATCCTGTATACATATTGACACATATCCAAAAGATATATATTGTCAAGGGTCTTCAATCTTTTTCAAACTTCTATCTGGGTCTTCATATCTTTCTTGGAGATAACATAGTCAAACTTATTCAGTCTTAGGATGATGATTGCCTTCATAGTTGCATATTTCACGATCTCTTTCTTTCTTTCTTCACACATTTTCTTCCAGGAACTTTTGATCATAGTTCCTCCAATTATTGTCAACCACCTCATATTTCATATGAGGACATATTATGTTGATCTCATCTAGTCAATGTATCACATGTTACAACTCAAACTAGCAAGGGACCTAAAGGGGTTCCTAAGAGGGCAACTGCTAGGTTAAGGGCAACTATGGAGGCTTAGCCCACCGTCCCCACAGCTAAGTCTTGCTACTCTTTACGGACTTTCACCGATCGGAGGAGTCTCGGTAGTGTGGGGATTCACTTGTAAAGTATATGTCAATGGATAGGTGAGAAGTGACCCCAAAAACCCTTTCCCAAGGATGGAGTGAAGAATGGAGCTTGCTTGCTCTTTACGCAAGGGAATTGGTCCACCAAGGATAAGGGGTGAGGATTGGAGGGTTGAGGGAGAAAGGATAGGCTTATGAACAAGTTTCTCAATCCCTATAATCCTTGGGAAACTTGGATTCCCAAATGGTCCTTGACAAATAGTCTTTATTGAGAGGTGGGACCACATGGGGCCAAGTCGACCCAGCCCAGGTTCGAGGATGGAATGTAGCAACCAATGATGTTCCTATCCTAGACAAGGTGAGAGGAAAGGAACAAACAAGAATACTTTCTTCAAAAGGTTGAATTGATCTTATTGAGGTCTAGCCTTGGGGATGCCTAGGCACAATTCGATCCTAGAGCTACGGTTTGAGATTCTCGGAGATTCCACCATTAGAATTGCCTCAAATTTGGAGGAGAGGGAGGGTACCCACCAGTGCAGTAGCCTATAGGAGATCGAACTTTTCACTTGGGTCAATTTCCAGGAAATTGATGCCCTAGGTGAGCTAATGGGGCTGGACTTGGGAAAAAGGGGAAAATGGTTAAAAGAGGCTTGAAATGATCACCCATTTTGAGGGATCAATGCCTAGTTCGCTTGGGGATTTGGAGTCAAGGATAATGATGAGTAAGAACTTGGGTTATTGATCAAGGAGGCCTGGAAAGTCAACTTCGTCCAATGTTGAAAGAAAGAAAAGAAAAGTGACCTTCGAGCATTTATACTTCAAAGAAAATGATACCAGCTTCTCGATATAAATAAATCTCTAGGACATTCCATTCATATAACATTGGCCCATACATTGAAAAAGCTAAAACATGCTCAATTCCACATTTCAACAATGCGGCAACTAGCCTTAATCTTAGCAGTATGCAGCGACAAGAATAATAGCATCAGAATTTACTTACAACGTTATAGATTATATCCAACCAACATTTCATTTGCTCAATAAAGCTCCAAGACAAGAGAAATAGCCCAAATCCATTCATCAAAATTCATCCATCTCCAAAAATATCCACCAAGGAACAAGTGCGAAAATTCTCTACGATTAGAGAGATCCCAAGTCAAGTGATGATACAAAGGAATGTATAACATCAATATCTAGCCTCTTAAGAAGTTCGAATTAGCCTATGCGCCCTTAATGACAAAATAATGTGCAAATAATAACCCCTAATGGTGACAAGCCCACCATCTAGCTCAAAATGTAAAAAACAAGCTTCACAAGGGACCAAATAATCATGCATGCATGTCGTAGGACCCTCCAAAGGCTCAATAAAACCCTGAAGTGCCATATTGAGGAATAAATTCCTCGGAATATGATGGACAAGGGGGTGGCCCTTGTTCTCCAAGTAGTAGACCTGTGGTTTTAATGACCCCATGGGTCTCCATATGAATCAGAGAAGTCTGTATATCCTATGCAATGGTCCAGGTGGTGGAATGAATGCTACCATGACATCGTACAAGTGTTGGGACACCTGCCAAGAGTGTGGGGCTCCTGTGGGGTCTTGTTGGGCATAGTGTACCAATCATGTCACCATCGTCCCAAAAGTGGATCGCTAGTAGTCTTTGAACATCCATGAAGATCTGTGGAGTGTTGTTTGCTATTGTGGAGGCCCATGGCTCTCTATGCACACACTACATGTGCCAATGTGGAACTCTGGGAGTCAAGATCCCATATAGGGAAGCCAAACCCAAGTGGAAACCACCTGCAATCTTGCATAGGATCCAATGTGTCCCCTAGGCTTCCAGTACAATCAGTCATTAGAATAATCGGGTAAAGGAGCTTACAAACCATGGATAACAAAGTGGGCACTTCATAATTTCATGCCCTTCCGTAGTAGATTTTGGCATGTGCTAGTGTCTCCAAACTCGAAAGGGGGTTAGCCAAGTATCTTATTAGGTGGTTTCAGCCCTTAAAGGGGATAGTATGTCCAAGGTACATCGTTCTAATGGGGGTGACAAGTGACAAATAGGTGAGATGGAATAGGGAATGAGAGGGGCAGCCCTAGGCCACATAATGGGGCATAGCGGTAGCTAGATAAGGGGAAGCCCACACCCAGGTATATAATGTATAGGAGGGAGTAGTCGTAGTACATCAGGTGCCCCAACCTTGATTTTTCCACACTTCTTTATATGCCTTTTGCCTTTTATGAATTTTCATTAAGTAACTTCTCGGGGCACAAAGGACAAGAGCATGATGTGTATAAGATAACAGTGATTACCCCTTTTGAGGTAGGGTGATTCATTGCCCTCCAGGGTTTGGGGCAATCATGGGTTCCTGAATGAAAGAGGAGGCTCATCTAGGGCCTATGGAACCAGGGTGATGGTCATGGATGGGGCTATTGTGTCAGCTTTTGCCCACATGCTAATTATTTTTGTCCAGACCATCTTTTGCATTTTGTGGTAGAATTTCCTATTAAATGTGGCCAATTATGCTTTTTCTTCTTTTTTTAGTTGCTTCAACCTCCAAGGCATCATTTTAGGCCTGACCCAAGGTGGGGGCAAAGGGGATAGGGAGGCTAGCCCTATGTGGACCCAGAATGGGAATGTGGACCCAGGTGGGAGAAATGATAAATGGGGGTATAGTGTGTGGAAAGGGAGTAGTATGCGCAGGTAAAGGAGCGAGACCATGCACCCAAAGTCGGAGTTTCCCAAGTAGTACCACCCTAGAACCCAATGGCCAATAAAGGAGATCCGACGGGGCTAAGATCCAACAGTGACAACCAAAAGAGATCAAGGAGACAAGAGTACAAACTAAACCCACTCTTTCTACCAAATCCCCCCATCAATCCATACACAGAGGTATCCATTTTAAGTAAATTCAATACTCAATTATGAAATGACACGACATACCTTTAGATTTGGGAGGGCCACCTTCAAACATGTGATCAATACATGTGGGTGAGGAACCACATGGCTAGCTCAGGTGGCAGAGAAAAGGCACAACAAGCTAGTAGGAGGCAACAAGGGCCTGCTCGCTGTCAGTCGAGGCTCATCATGGAGAAAAAAATTTCCTGTGGATATCACCCACAAGGTGGTGGGTAACATCTACCTCCAACTGGGACATGACTCTCGTAGAAGTGGTCGAGGTTGCTCAAACGGGAGGTCACGAGAACTCCAATAATCTCTTGGTCACCGTAGACCTGTTATCTACACATGTCAAAGATCAAAGCCACGGGATAGCATGTTTTTCACGGTGTTTGATGATCACCCATGCTTAATGTTAGCCCATAAACTAATAAAATATGCAAATCATATATATTATTATTATTATTGTTAGACACCTAATCCTCTATGGTTTTGTGTGGAATGTGAACAGCCACCAAAGTCCAAGAGACCACATGGAATATGAATCCAAAGGTCACACCGTGTATTATAAATGTATATCATGTCAATAATATATGCAATCGAATGCTTATCTTTCACCTAAATTGTCTACATTACATGTGACACATGATATTGATGCAATTTGTATAACAACTCTCCGCATATTATTATTATTATTGTTAGACACCTAATCCTCTATGGGTTTGTGTGGAATGTGAACAACCACCGGAGTCCAAGAGACCACTTGGAATATGAATCCAAAGATCACACCATGTACTATAAATGTACATCATGTCAATAATATATGCAATCGAATGCTTATCTTTCACCTAAATTGTTTACATTCCATGTGACTTTAACATGATATTGATGCAATCTGTATAACAACTCTCTGCATCATCCCATCTCCTTTGATGGAAAAGTGAATTTCCCTTCTGCAGCAGTTCCTCCACCTTCTCCATGATTCTTATAACGCTCATGCTTCTGTCGTTGGAATGACGTCGTCGTAGTAGTAGCAGTGAGTACTAGTAGCAGCTATGTCCTGAAAGTCGAGTCTTGCATGAGGATGGTCAAAGTCGCCAAAAGGGAGCCTAACCAATACTGTAAGTGTATAAATTTCTCTAAAAAGGGGTCGTATTTGGGGTGCCAGAGTTTCATGTACAGCACACTGATCTTGCACGAGCAAGACCAGTGACCCTCTTGATCTCTAATCTATTTATTTATGTGAGTGCGCATCAACCTCAAATTGATGCTTCTCTGCACACATCATATGGATCAGGGTTACATCTAACAGGCCATTCGCAGTAGACGAGGAACACGCTTAAAGGAAACGATTGCACAAAATTCATCAATGGGTACTTTAAAAAAAAAAATTGATTTAGAAGTTTCTCATTCCTTTGTCGGGGAGTGGAAGAGGCATTGTCAGAAGTCTAGCTTCTAAGGAAGGGTGACAAGGTCGCAGATAATCCTATTTTATTCCACAAAGTCATTTTATCCACATGCAGCCACAGTGTTAGCTTTCTCACCCGCTATATTGTGTGTATCATGTGCGTTAATGTGGTTTTGAAGGTTCGTTGTTTGAGGTATCGTGTGGTATATGTACATTGGTCCAAACTCTTGGTGTGTTTGATGTATTCAAGGTCGCTGCTTATGGTATGGCCTATGGTGCAACTATAGTTATGACACATATCATGGTATGTGCATATTCATATGTGCATTAAATTTTTAAACCCTGACATATGTGTTGGTATCTTGCATCTTGCATTGAATTGAATCAAGCCATGGTATATGAAGTATATCGCTGGTCTGAAAATTATATTTATTGCTCGACAATATGTTCATAAAATTTGTTTAAGTGGGCCTTTAATAATTTTAATTGTGTATTAAGTTTGTTGACCAAAGTTTTAAACTCAAGGAGAGGTGGATAGTGATACATTTCAAATCCTCTGAGGCCTTTATTTTTGCTGAGACAATGTCCAAAATTACTGTGGTATTAGAGTTCCTAATAACTCTGGTACACTCCACTGATCATGATACAGTAAAAATAAACAAGGACACACTTTTTGATATTCAAATATGTCTACAAGATGCACAGGAAATGACCGAGTTTCTCCAACTTGAATCTCAATTCCAGCGAGGCAAGTTATAGCAGCATAAGCGTCATGACACCCATGCGCAGCTAGCAAATGGTCAAAACAACAACATTGAAATAGACTCCCGTCAGCAGCAAAAATATAAAGTTGAGGTTGATTCACATTTAGTGCCTAGTGCAAGAGCAGAGTTGCATGCAGAAGTTGAAACTCAACATACGCTTCCCAAGCCCATTATCAGACCTTGGGAAGAGCTTGTTCATAACAAGCACAGAACAGGCCTTGGATATGATAAGGAGGTTTCCTTTCACAGTCCAGATTACTCAAAGCCCATCTAGTTTCAGAGTGTTGGATTTCTCCATGACAATTCACCTTCAGTTGTTTCAGATTGTAGTCCTCTTCCACAACAGCCACAACAAATTGTTAAATGTCAACATTGTGCTAGAGTTGGCCATGTGAAAGATCATTGTTTTGATCTTCATTCGTGCAAGCATTGTGCTCAATGTACTCATTCTTCACACAGATGCTTGAAAAACAAGCCTCCTGCAAAAACAAAGATTCATCTTGGATGGATCGCTTCTTGGCAATGGGCTTCAACAACCAAGAAAATATTTCAGTCATATGTCAGAACTTGTTCTAGAGTATTGAACAATCTTGCATTTGAATTTTCTTCATCATCTCAACATGTATCTGACAGGGGGTGGAAGTGATGGTCATCTACAAGCTTCAAAGCCACATCAAGCGAGCCTGAGCCACAACCTGCCATACCAGATTCAGAGTTGTAGCTAGAGAAAAAGATGCCCCTGAGCATGCCTTCAGTTGGTGATCAACCTTAAACCATCTATGCGGGGTTAAGACATCTCTTCAAAGAATTTGGGACACTTCCTCTAGCAAAAGACTTCATCTTCCTACCAATTTTGGAAGAATTCTAAGAATTGCATTAAGCATTCCAGAGTTGGTGGTCATCCTTAAACCATCACAAGTTGAGGTTCTCCCTTTTTATGCGGGGTGAGACCTCCCTTTCAAGGTTGAAGGTTTCCCTCTTCAAAACATTAGGAGCACTTCCTCTAGCAGAAGACCTCAGCTTCATGCCATATTCAGAAGAGTTTTGAGAACTACACTAAGCATTCTAGTGTTGGTGGTCATCCTTAAACCACCCCCTTTATACCAACATTTTAGAGAGCACATTCATCCTAGTGCTTCCATGCATTTTTTGCACATTTTGTATTACAACTCTCTTCTTGGACTCATACATACCCCTTCGGATTAAGAGGGGGAATGTTGGACACCTAATCCTCTATGGGTTGGTGTGGAATGTGAACAACCACCAAAGTCTAAGAGACCACTTGGAATATGAATCCAAGGGTCACACCATGTACTATAAATGTATATCATATCAATAATATATGCAATCGAATGTTTATCTTTCACCTAAAATATTTACATTCCATGTGACTTTAACGATTATTATTATTTTATTTTTTTTAGATGCAATCTAATCTATCATGAGAAACATCATATGCGGTTAGTTCTAATGCAGAAATCATCATGCAATACATCCTACCCTAACATGCATGTGATAATGCTAAAGCTAAGTGTAATCATAAAGCCAATGCAACCAACATATGATCGTATCAATATACATATGCCTGCTAGTATGATTAATCATGAAACAAAATCCCAAGTGAATGTGGACATAATCAGATGGAGGGTGAAGTGGGTGGGAGGTGGGAAAACATGATCTCCATTAGAGGTATAAGGAAGAAGGAGAATAGGTCAATCTAAAAGTGAGGGGGTTTCCCTCTAAGTACACAATGGTGGAATCGAAGATCACCCTCAAGAATTCCCTATCACAATCATGCTTACAATCTTATGCTTTGTAGATGCCACAAGGTCGTGATGAGAGGGTAACGAAGGGTGAGGGAAGGGAGGAGTGCAACAAATAGGTTGCTCACAGTGATGGTCACATTGGAGAGGGGGTGTTGTGGGGTGATCATAATCCTGAGGGTGCCTCAAAGGAGATAAAGTGTATTCAATGAGGGGTTCTTCCTTGACATCATACTCAGAAGGGGGAAAGGGCTCATGGTTACATAGGATCATTTGAAAAGGGGCAAGGGAATCACTTGTGGAAGGCTTGAAGTGATGAACAAGAGGATAAGGGAAAGCGGAGGGTGAGGTATTATATTCAGTGAGTTTTTCCTCCTCAAAATCATCCTTTTCATGTAAGGGAAAATAATGATCCTTCTTCTCAAGGGTATCGATGGATATGTCATCATAAACAATGCCTGAGAGAAAGGGGAGACCACTCTCAACCTCATCTTCCTTGTCGGTGTCATAAATGGGAGTAAAATCAAATTGAGGACCGACAATTTTCCATTTCCGTTTTTCAATGTGGAAGTAATCTTCCATGTCATCTTTCAAGGGGCTAATGGGATCACCTTCCTCAAGGTTCTCAAAAGGATATTCAACAAGAGTGATATCCTTGAGAAAGGTAAGGTTAGTCTCAACTTCACTTTCCATGGATTCATCCTTCCCAACACATGTGTTCTCTAAATCATCCTTTTCATCTCGTGGACCCAAGGAGGATTCATCTTCCCACTCATTACTTAGATTATTAGGGTCTTGATGATTCTCAATGAAGGCTTCCTCTTGAATGCTCAATGCGGGGCATACTTGAAAATGTGTAAGAAAGCCATCAACGAACTCCTCAATAGATGAGATGCTCCTAGGTTCGTGATTTTGCAACCATGAGTTATGACCATAGAGGGAATTAAAGAATAACAACATGAGGACATCCTGGTGGACCACTTTCTTCTTTTAAGTATGTGCATTAAATCTTTCCACATGGTCAATTGTGGAGCTTGGGTCTCTACCAAACACGGGCATCAAACGTAGCATCCTTCCCGCAACATGATTAGGATGTCCAAGGATGTTAGCAATGTCCAAAGCGGGAAATTTATGGAAGAATGACAACCTATTTAAGGTATACATGAAACATATGTAGGAGTCGCCAGGGTGAAATTAAAGATGCCAAGAAAAATGCTTGCTTCACCCTAATCAACCTTAAAGTTCAATGAAGAACTAGGGCTTTGTTCTTCCAATGGAGTCGCCAATAATGATATGTCAATATGTCGTACGAGGAACAAAACACATGTCTCAACCCCGGCAACGGCGCCAGAAATGATACCACTCAAACCAACAAGGGACCTAAAGGGGTTCCTAAGAGGGCAACTGCTAGGTTAAAGGAAACTATGGAGGCTTAGCCCATTGTCACCATAGCTAAGTCTTGCTTCTCTTTACGGACTTTCACTGATGGGAGGAGTCTCAGTAGTGTGGGGATTCACTTGTAAAGTATATGTCAATGGATAGGTGAGAAGTGACCACGAAAACCCTTTCCCGAGGATGGAGTGAAGAATGGAGCTTACTTTCTCTTTACGCAAGAGACTTGGTCCACAAGGGATAAGGGGTGAGGGTTGGAGGGTTGAGGGAGAAAAGATAGGCTTATGAACAAGTTTCTCAATTACTATAATCCTTGGGAAATTTGGATTCCCAAATGGTCCTTGACAAACTGTCTTTATTAAGAAGTGGTACCACACAGCGCCAAGTGGACCCAGCCCGGGTTCGAGGATGGAATGTAGCAACCAATGATGTTCCTATCTTGGACAAGGTGAGGGGAAAGGACCAAACAAGAATACTTTCTTCAAAAGGTTGAATTGATCCTATTGAGGTCTAGCCTTGGGGATGCCTAGGCACAATTCGATCCTAGAGCTAGGGCTTGAGATTCCTAGAGATTCCACCGTTAGAATTGCCTCAAAAATGGGGGAGAGGCAGGAGACCCACCAGCACAGTAGCCTATAGGGGAGCGAATTTTTCCCTTGGGTCAATTTCTAAGAAATTGATGCCCTAGGTGACCTAATGGGGCTAGACTTGGGGAAAAAGGAATAAATGGTTAAAAGAGGGTTGAAATGATCACCCTTTTTGAGGGATCGGTGCTTAGGTCACATGGGAATATAGGGTCAAGGATAATGATGAGTAAGAACTTGGTTGCTTGATCAAGGAGGCCCAAAAAGTCAACTTCGTCCAATGTTGAGAGAAAGAAAAGAAAGTGACCTTCAAGCATTTATACTTCAAAGCAAATGATGCAAGCTTCTCGAGATAAATAAATCTCTAGGAAATTTCATTCATATAACATTGGCCCATACATTAAATAAGTTAAAACATGCTCAATTCCACATTTTGATAATGCAACAACTAGCTAATCTTAGCAGTCTGCAACAACAAGAATAATAGCATCAAAATTTACGTACAACGTTATAGAGTATATCCAACCAACATTTTGTTTGCTCAATAAATCTCTAGGATGAGAAATAGCCCAAATCCATACATCAAAATTCATCCATCTCCAAAACTATCCACCAAGGAGAAAGTGCAAAAATTCTCTATGATTGGAGAGATCCCAAGTCAAGTGATGATACAAATGAATGTATCTAACATCAATATATATCCTTCTAAGGAGTTCGAATTAGCCTATGGGCCCCTAATGATAAAACAATGTGCAAATAATAACCCCTATTCGTGACAAGCCCACCATACTAGCTAATAATGTAAAAAACAAGCCTCACAAGGGGCCAAATAATGATGTATGCATATCATAGGGCCCTCCAACGGCTCAATAACATCTTGAAGTGCCATATTGAGGAATAAATTCCTCGAAATATGATGGACATGGGGGTGGCCCCTTGTTCTCAAAGTAGTAGATTTATGGTGCTCTCAATGGGTCTAAGGACACATCAATGACCCCATGGGTCTCCATATGAATCGGAGAAGACTATAGATCCTCTGCAATGGTCCAGGTGGTGGAATGAATACTGCCATGACATTGTACAAGTGTTGGGACACCTTCCAAGAGTGTGGAGCTCATGTAGGGGCCAACTCGACATAATGTACTAATCATGTCACCATCGTCCCAAAAGTGGATCACTGGTAGTCTCTGAACATCCATGAAGATTTGTGGAGTGTTCTCTGCTATTGTGGAGGTCCATGGCTCTCTATGCACACCCTACATGTGCCAATGTGGACCTCTGGGAGTCAGGATCCCATATAGGGAATCCAAACCCAAGTGAAAACGACCTACAATCCTACATAAGATCCAATGCATCCCCTAGGCTTCCAATACAATCAGTCATTAGAATAATAGAGTAAAGGAGCTTACAAACCATGGATAACAAAGTGGGAACTTCATAATAGCATGCCCTTCCATAGTGGACTTTGGCATGTGCTAGTGGCTCCAAACTCCAAATGGAGTTAGCCAAGTACCTTATTAGGTGGTTTCAACCCTTAGAGCGGATAGTATGTCCAAGGTGCACCCTTCTAATGGGAGTGGCAAGTGACAAATACGTGAGATGGAATAGGGAAGATAAGGGCAGCCCTGGGCCACATAATGGGGCATATAGGTAGCTACATAAGGGAAGCCCATAGTCGGGTATATAATGTATAGGAGGGAGCAGTGGCGGTACATGAGGTGCCCTGGATTTGATTTTTCCACCTTTATTTATATGCCTTTTTCCTTTTATGAAATTTCTTTAATTAATTGCTTGGGGCTCAAAGGACAAGAGCATGATGTGTATAATATAGCAGTGATTACCCCTTTTGAAGTAGGGTGATTCATTTCCCTCCAAGGGTTGGGACAATCATGGGTTCCTGAATGATAGATGAGGCCCATCTAGGGCCTATGGAACCAGGGTGATGGCCATGGATGGGGCAGAGCTCATGTGTCGACTTTTGCCCATGTGCTAATTATTTTTGTCTCAGCCATCTTTTGCATTTCGTTGTACAATTTCTCGTTAAATGTGGCTAATTATGATTTTTCTTCTTTTTTTAGTTGCTTCAACCTCCAGGGCATCATTCTAGGCCTGACCCAAGGTGGGGGCAAAGGGGATAGGGAGGCTAATCCTATGTGGACCTAGAATGGGAATGTGGACCCAGGTGGGAAAAATGATAAATGGGGGTATAGTGAGTGGAAAGGTAGTATGTGTGGGTAAAGGAGTGGGACCACACACCCAAAGTCGGGGTTTCCCAAGTAGTACCATCATAGAACCCAGTGACCAATAAAGGAGATCCCACGGGACTAAGATCCAAGGGTAGCAACCAAAAGAGATCAAGGAGACAAGAGTACAAACTAAGCCCACTCTTCCCGCCAAATTCCCCCATCAATCCATACCCAGAGGTATCCATGTTAAGTAAACTCAATACTCAATTATGAAATGACACGACATAACTTTAGATTCAGGAGGCCCACCTTCAAATATAAAAAAAAATGTAGGTGGGTGAGGAACCACATGGCTAGGTGGCAGAGAAAAGGAACAATGAGATAGTAGGAGGTATCAAGGGGTTGTTGGCTGTCGGTTGAGGCTCATCATGGGAAAAGTTTCTCCTAGGGATATCACCCACAAGGTGGGGGGTAACATGACCCCTGCCTTTCTGCATCTTCTCAATGGAGGAAATCCTTTTCCCTTGGTGTTGATCTTGAAGTAGACCATTTATCCATGTTACCTATAACCATATGACATGACTCTAGTTTATCAAGTATTCATACCTCATTCTTCTTTTAGGTCATCTTCCTTTAGCAGCTTCCTAGATTGAAAGAACTTCAATCCCTTGACCTGCTTATACCATCCTTTCATGAATTCCTCCAAGTAGGAATTCTTGATGAAACACTTTCTCCCTTTTGATTGGTGAACTTGCCAATGAAGATTCCAATAGAGGATCTTAAGTATCCTCATCAAGCAGAGGTTTCCTCTTAACTCATGTATGATGAGCTTTGTACAAAATGATTTTTTCTTTTTCTCTTTTCCCATAAGTACTACTTATGCTTCTAATGAGGTTACCAAGAGCTATATCTTTCCATAGACTTAATTCAATTATCATTCATGCTTCCCTATGATGATGTCACGAGCTCTTGCTTCTAATGCTTCTATGATGCCATGATGCATCCTATCATGCTCTTCTAATGATCCCTATCATGATAGTTACACTTTGCAATAGAAAAAGAAACTTGAAAAGAACTAGGTGAGGAAGACTATCTCAATCATAATAGAGATATTTTACTTCATCTTTCTTAGACTTCTTCTCTTCAACTTCCTCTACTTCTTCGGCAGCATGGGCTTCTTCTCTTCCTCTTTTGTTATTGTCCTTCTTGATCCTAGGACAATCTTTCTTGTAATGCCCATATTCTTGACATCCATAGCATTGAATCTTAGCCATGTTCTTCTTTTTCCGAGGACCAAACTTTCCAAATTTTACCTTAATTTTTATCATTGTAGCATATGCTTGATTTTGCTCACCTAATCCCACACCAGATTTTGCCTTTAGCCTAGATTCTTCAATCTTGCATAGTGACCATAGATCCTGGATGGAGTAGCTTCTTTCTTCCCATACATACTAGAAGTAAAGTTACCCCACTCCTCTAGTAGTGCATTTAGTACTATTGTAGTCATTTCTCTACCAAACATGACTTCTCCCAGATCTTGAAGTTGATCCCTGATTTCAGATATCCTCATAAAGTATGAGGCTATTCCTTCTTCTTTTGACATCTTCAGCTTGTAGAGTTCTTGCCTTAATGACATAACTTCTCCTGCAGTGCTTACGAAATATAACTCTACCAATTTGTCATATATTTCTTTTGAAGTTTTGAGTTCTAATACATATGGAATGAGGGGATCCTTGATGGATTCTATGAGAATCCTTTCAGCCCTAACTTGCCCCTTCATAAACTTTGGGAGTGCTTGAGCATCTTCTTTCATTGGTTTGGTGATAGATCCTTTGACATGATCCATGACCTCATTTTCAATGAGATTTAGATGTCCTTTTATTCCATGCAAGATAGTTTGAAGCCCCAACCAAATTGTTGCTCTCCTTGCAAAAGACATTTTGACAGATTTAGATGTGGACATAAATATACTTATTTGTTAAGATGCTTCTTCCACTTGTTGCTTCCTTGAATTTGATGATGATGTGGATAAAAGAGAAGAAACATGTCGATAGTTCTCTTCAAGAGTGATCCTTCACAAAGAGAGAGACCACTTTAGATCTTTGATGATGATGTCCTTGATGATGACTCCTTGATGATGTATTGATGCTTCTTGGATGATCTTCTTCAAGGATAAGGATTTTTCTTTTGAGATGAAATCTTTGCTTCAACGAGAGGGAGATTTCCTTGGAACCTTTTGAAGATGATGACAACATCCTTTGATCGCGTTTCCCTTGAATGAATAGATTTCAAGTTACCTTGATTTGTAGATCTCTTCAACTTGATGAGGGTCATTGTGGTCTTTTGATGATGACTAGAGGATCCCAAGATTTTTGTTGGTGTAGACTTTTTCTTCAATCTAGGGTATTGATACTTCTTTGTAGATCTTGACTTCAACATGAATTCCTTAAATTCTCATTGATGTCTTTCACGAGATTTAAACCTTCAGTGTCCCTTGATAAGATGCCCTTCCTTGACTTTTGTCACCTTAGCTCTGATATCATGATGAGAAATCTAGGGCATAGCAATTAGGTAATTTCTCTTCTTTTGATAACTTCTTGTAAATGCTTTTTACTTCTTTAATTTAGAATGTTCTCTTTACTTAGATTATTATAGTGTTCTTCTTCATCAAACAACTACCAATGCATAAACAAAAAAAAAGACAAGAAACACAGAATGTAGGCGATCAGCCAGGGCCAAAACCTCTCCCACTTGATAGGAAAGCCCAAATGAATTCTTCTTCTTATAGAGATTCCAATTGACGAATACCAAGACCAAGACCCTTGACCTAATGACCTCTCTAAGACCAAGGCACAAGGCTTCCTTCTTCAACTTCCTCTTCCTTGAGTCAATGGTAGTCAAACTTCTTCCTTCCAACACTACTTTAGCTAACCTTCAGATTTCGGTCCTTGACTCAAATCTGCACTTTTTGGTCCTTCTTTAGAAGCCCTAGATTCAGTACTTAAGAGATTTTGACCTTCAACCTTCTTCGCTTGAGATGGAGACTATCCTTCCTCAAATCGGCTTAAGGATTCACTTGATCCTTTCCCAAAACTTCCTTCTCATGATAACTAAAATACCTCGGCCCTTTCTACAATAGACAGCCCTGAAATCTTGCATGTGTGGAGGAGTTTAGCCCTAAAATAGATCAGAAAATAACTCGGTTAACTTCCTTTCTCCTTTGCTTGGTGATGAGGCTTCTCTTCTAAGTTCTCTGCACTTTCAGACCTTTCTTACTTCAAACCTTTTTCGAAAATTTTGAGTTCCAAATGGAGGTCGAGTTGCTTATTTATAGTGGTTTGCCCATGAGAAATAAGTCAACTTGCTAGTTTCCTAGGCCGACATGTCATTTGGAGTAGCTTCATTATTTCATTTAAGGCCGACTTGATGGAGATGCTTGAGCTTGGTCTTGGAGGGTCTCCTTGACTCTTTCAATGACTCACATATATTTGTAACATGCCCAAAAAGGGTCTTCCATATATGACATTGACTCAATAGACTTTTATGACTTGATAACAAAACCTAAAGGCTCACAATGGGAACCTTAACTAAAATAAAATTCCTTGATCATGAAACCCGTGATTCAAGTATTACAAAAAAAAAATCTTCTTTACATCAATTACATAAAATCATATTAACACATGTCATTATGAAGACCGAACCTAGTTACACTTTTCAACATCAGGTTCATACTTCATGACCCAGAAGTGAAGAGCTGACTTGAAGAAACTTTGTCGGAAACGATTTTTGGCACATTTTTTAAGGATTGTTGGCTTATTTTGGAAGGATTTTTGGCACACTTTTCGTAGGTTTTATTCCTAGTTTGGGGCTTGTTGAGGCCGAGTTTTGTCGATAAGGAGGGCAAGTTGAAGGATCTTTTGTTGAGGGAAGTTTTGTTCTTAAGAAGGTCGTGTGCTTGTGTGAAGGACAAAGTAGCAACTGCCAGGAGGGCAAACTTTCTTTGACTAACATTGACTCTTGTACAAGCTTTGGTGCTAATAAATCAGGGAGTTGGTGCTAATAAATTTGAATTTACTCTTTATCTATATATATATATATATATGAAGAAAAGCATTATGTCGTTTCCACATAAAAATCTTTGTGTTCTATATATTTATGTCCATTGCTTATACCTGTGGATGCATTTACAAGTTTTTGAAGTTAAAAATTGTTAATATTTATTCACCCTCCCTCTCAATATTGTTGAATATCCCAACACTAGTGACAATGATGAATCCAATGAGCAAGAATGTCATCATATAAGGAAAGCTAATTTGGTGTTAAGCATGCACAATCAAAGCATGAAAACAGCCCCAAGGGTTAGCACAATTGGTCGAATCCCCATAGTTCCACTTCTATTGAGAGGTCACGGGTCCAAATTCCCTCAAAACTCTTGGAAGTTAGGCTTCATGTTTGAGCCGGCAAGAAGTGATCCATTCAGGTGGATCTACTTGGAAAAATATTACATGGACATAGCAAGTCACCAATCTATGGGGATCGTAAACCAAAGCAGTAAATTAAAAAAAAAAACAAAAACAAAAACAAAAAAATCAAAAAATCAAAAAGCAATCTAACTACATCACATAAGAAACCTAAATTGGGTGCCATTTCTAGCATGTTTGTGTCAATTTTTGGGCTAGATTGTTCTTTGTTGTAGATAATTGCAATTTTAAACTTTTCAACATTCACATTACATTCACCCCATAACATCATATCATCATTACCATCTATGTACAGAGAACAATAACATCAACAATGCAACTTAACAATACAACAGAAGAAAAGCATACAAAATAGGGACACCAACATTTAGGTTAGATACTAGGGAAAAACCCCACAATGGGGAAAACCAAACCAAATTCTTCTTTTTAGATATTCATCAAATGTTAAACTGAGATACAATGTACAAATATCATGAGACGTAAGTCTTTCATCATCAATGACATTAGGCCACCTAGGGCCAATCTTAGATCATACAAGATGGAAGTTGGAAGACAATCAAGGATGCCTTCAGACTGCCTTCAAATCTCTCTAAGTAGCATAAATATTTGTCTTCAAGAAGAGCACAAGTAACTCTACCTTACATTACACTATCATGAGCCATGTATCACTGCCATAGGGTCAATGTCATACATCACCATAAATTGCATTGTCATAAAGGTATTGCCACACAATAATGCCATAGAGCATACTGCCACACATCACTGATGATATACCTCATTATTGTAATGTTCCCAAGTAATTAATTGTTGGAACGAACTAGCCTATCCATCCCCATAGGCTATAGTCCTCCATAAAGCAGATAAAAACCCAAAATATCCATTGTTGAGCAAGTTTTGGGGCAATTGGGCGAAAAAACCCAAATCAAGGGTTTTGAGTAAAAGTCACTCAATATTTTAAGAAGATGAAACCCCTCTAGAAAAGTTATAAATAAAGAAGGATTGAGTTCATTTTGGAGCATCAAATGAGGATCAATTTGTCTTTGTTTTTCTTGAGCCTGAGGCTCTAAGAGTTTTAAGACCCCATCTCTCTTGTCAATTTCGGTGGCGAAAGTTTCCACCCTAGTTGACATTTCTTCCATTTTTTTCTCTGTCTTGGTAGAGGAATTCTATTGAGGAAGTAAATTTCTATTGTTTGTTCTGTTTTGGGCACAAGGACATCAACAAAGGTCATCAAATTTTTTGTGAAAAACGATTTTAGTTCTGGGCACAGGAGTACCCTTTGGAAGACACCGAAGCCTCTATTTTATGATATCGTCCTATCACAGAAATTACAGTTGAGGGATAGCAAAATTCTATTAGCTTGGTGTTGTGTTCCTGTAAAAGAATCTCAACTTCGAAAGACAGCAGATTTATCCAAACGTTCATAAAACGATTATTGGGAAGGTAGCGAAATTTCGTAATTGATTTAGCGAAAATTCTTAAAGGAGGACCACGCCCGTGTGAGTTCCATCCATAGCAAGTCGCTCTATACATTTGTGAAGTTGAATCTCTCCTGTGGCCAACCAACTCCAAGTATGCGACATGAATAACTAAGGTAGGAACCTTGAGATGTCTGAAACAAATGGGTAAATTGTCAGAATACTTCAGTGCAAAGAGAATTCCGCGACAGGTCGTAACATTACTTGAGCAAATCGCAGATTCCAGAACAAGATCCGTTAAACTATGGTTAAGCGGGAGTGTTTAATAAAATTTGAAGTCATTGCATTATTCTGGCTAAAGTCAAGCAAGTGAAGTATGTGTCCTTGTAAGCAGTTGCAGTGTCGTGCTCAAACAATGTCAGGTCGAAGCTTCAGCAGTGACGAGTAGAGGGTTTCAGATTTTTTTTAGTGACGATCCGCAATTACGTGTGGTTTTTCATCACTTCCAGCTAGTGTGTCGAACATAAATTCGGCTAAAATAATTTAACATTCCCAATTGAGTTCGGTTGATATTTGGAGATAGCGTCACATTAGAACATGGGACCATGATATTATATGGCATGTACTACTTTGTATCAATTATTATTTGGTATAATTTGGAATTATTGGAATTAAATTATGAGATTTTGTTTTGTCAAGTTATGGCACAGTTGTTTGCAAAGAATTGAGCTATCGAGTTATTGAGTGGCGTAGTATAGATTTAATAAATCATTCATGTGATTAGACTTTGTGACTATATTAGAGGAAAATTAATTGCAGAAAATTCTAGAGTAGAAATTGCCCTAGAATACTACAGTGGTATCAAAGCAAAGATCTTGCCATCCTAGATAGTATTTAAAAAAGGAACCACCAGAAACAGATTTTTGGCATAGGTATGCAGAATCTTGGAAAACGTTGGACGAACAGCAAGCAGAGATTTTGAGGAAAATGGAAGAGCAGAAAGCCGAAAATATTAAGAGGATGCAAGAATGGAATAGAAGACTAGAAGAATATACCAAAATACCCTGACATAAAAGAAAGAAAAGTTGGGACGATTTCTGGAATAGTGTCAAGAAAAACAAATCAAACGAAATTGATCATAGGCCCGAGCATGAAAGACAGGGTGTAAGAAAAGTTGAAGCAAAGACCATAGCATGGACATGGTTGTATCCCCCTAAAGAGAAGGTAAGCAATCAATCAGATTTATTTGAAAAAGAAGAAAGTGGTTGTGATGGATTGTTCAATCGTCTATTGGATGATGGAATACCAACTTTAGCTGTGACAGCCAACGCACCCTCAGAAATCCAGTTTGCATCAAGTACATTTTCAATCATTGATCAGGTTGTTTCTGTTCATGTCTCAGAAGTTACTAGTTCTCTGGATAAGGTTGGAATAACTTTGAATACATTGGCGGATAATATCTTAATCAACCCTTTTTCTGGTCAGAAATTCCCATCTGAGTAAACAGCAGAATCTGAAGTTGATGGTAAAAAATCAGTTGTAGAATTAGACGCAGATAAAATTGGTAATTCAGTTGACTTGTCTACTTCAGAAAATTTTGTCAGAAATAATATTTATACATCCAAGGTAGTAGACGGTGGAGCAATAAAGGATGTGGAGAATCGTGAGACATTTACGCCTTCCCCGGAAATTTCTGAAAACGAAGATCTGACTATCTCGACAGATCCTTCCTGTGTTGTCTCAGTTTCAGCTCAGTGTTGTAATATAAAGAAATCTGAATGCACTAAATCTAGAGATATTTTGGAAACCCAAGAACTATGCTCCTCAAAGTTTCCGGAAGATGAAAATCATGGTATTTTATCAGGTTCTAAAGTCGTTTCATTTGCACCTAATAAGCATTGTGTGACAAAGCAATCAATTTGCAAGGAATCTGAAGATTTTTTGGGGCCCCATCTAATATGTACATTTTCACTGAGGACAATATTGGTACCATCTCAAGGAAGAACTCAAACAGGGGAAAGCATGTGTATTTTGCCAAAGGAAACAATAGAAGTGATAGTTGAAAGAATTGGTATAAGTAACTTGTCTCAAGATGTTGCCCAGGCTCTTGCCCTAGATGTTGAACATAAATTGTGTGAAATTATGCAGGAGGCAATGAAATGCATGTGAGTCCCAGGGTTGCGGGGGAGCGCCCCCCCCCCCCCCCCCTTCTCGCTCCCACTCCCAATTTGTGCTCCGAGCGGGAGCGACTCCAGAGTGCCTCGGGAGTGCATTCCCTAAAAAAAACGCTCCCTACTTTTTCGGGAGCATTTAGCCTTTTTTGCAAAAAAAAATGCAGTAATGTTCCAAATGCAATTTTTTTTCAAAGAAACAAATAAGTTTTGAGTGGGGCAGCTTAATGATCAAGCCTATGGCCCTAATATTGATATGCGATTCATGGTAATGTTAAATTATTAAAGTAAAAGGAATCTTCATTTTCATCATTTTACTTAAATTTTTAACATTACCATGAAATGACTTGGGATGTTTGAGAGTGGTTCCGACCTCATTATGTTTCATATGGAGAAAGTAGAATTTTAGATTTCATTCAAAATCCAGCAAACTTATCAGTTTTTCGGGATTTCAGGATTGGGGGATTTCAATGTTTCCATTGAATTTTGTCATGTATTAGGGTATGGAACTCGTATTTAATCAAGAGCACCAATCCCTCTATGTACCTTGATGTTAGTGACATTGGTTGTCGAACTCCTCTATCATGACCCTCCTAAAAATGTACACTCAAACAAAATCTTGACTTGACATGTTATGCTTTTTCTATCTTATGTTAGTGCTTAGAGGGTGATATTAATGACAAAGATCCCTATACAAATACAAAGGTAATGACAAAGATACCTCTGGTTATTAATGCTTAGAAGGTGATATTAATGACAAAGATCCTGATTTTCAACAAGACTAAAAAATTAGACATTTCTCGTGGTGGCAAGAGGCCCAAGCATAAGCAATAGATAATAGATTTACTTGTCTTTTCTAGTTTCTAGGAGTTTTTATAACTATTGACTCTTTCATATTTATTATGATATTTTTTTAAACAATATATGACAATTTAAGTTTGAAGTTGGCAATTATATCTCATTAGTGATGAATTATGAATATGATGCTTCATGAAAGTTGAAAGTTGTTTCATTTCATTTCATTTTATAACATTTTAGTTCATGTTAGATATTATTTGTTGTAATGGTTACACTTAGCTTACAAGTACAACTTTGGTGATCAATGATGATAAATGTTATATATTTAATTTTGAAAGCTTGAAACTTTAAGATTGATGAATCATGAGACTCAATATGTTGTATGTTACTATGTTAATAACTTGTGGACGTGGTTGATGAAAGATTATAACTTCTAGATGATTGTTGTTATATGGTTTCAATCTATGCTTTTTTTTATGTTTTTTATATCTAATTCATCATTCTACACATGTTTTTTGTTGACATATATGTATCAAGAATATAAAATATATATATTATATAAAAAAACGCTCCGGGATTAGCTCCCAAACCGGGAGCTTCTGAAAATGTCACTCCCGCCCCTATTTCCACTCCCGCTCCCAGGTAACACTGCATGCGACGCTCAAAACGAACTACATTTACTGCTAAGGATGTGAATAGTACGCTTGGACTTAAAATTGTGGGACAGTTTATGGCATTGCTTCAGGAGATCCCTTGATATTTAAGAGAGCTGTGGGGCATACCAATTTGTTCTACATTAATGATAAGGATTTGGAATTCAAAGATGTTACTGAAACACCATTTCCAAGAGCGCCTTTGGACACTGCAATTGTTGCTCATTGGCTGGATAGTGTAGGAATTCAGCGTGCTATGCCTGAAAATCCTACTCCTTAAGCACTTGAAGTTCCATCAGAGAACAAAAAGGCTGAACAAAGCAAGGATGATGGGCTTCTTGTTGATGTAAAACTCCCTGTCAAACATATATTGTCAAGAGAACTTCAGTTGTACTTTGAGAAAATATGTGAATTGATTATTATGGGATCTGATTCTAGACTATTCAAGGAAGCATTAGTTAGTTTGTCAACAGATACAGGGCTTCACCCTTTAGTTCCTTACTTCACTTTATTCATTTCAAAAGAGGAAACCAAGAGTCTGGAAGATTATTCTCTTATTTTTGCATTGAGGCGTGTGGTGTAGAGTCATTTACAAAACTCAAACATACACATTGAACCTTATTTATGTTAGCTTCCTGCTACAGCAGGTTACTCATATTTCATGATTGACATTTTTACAGGCCAAATATGTCATACTTTGCATGCTGCAATGCTCCATATTTGCTGACAGACACCAAAGAAAGAGGCCATGAAAGAGTGCTAGTCAAAGTTCATCTATTGCATTCCAATTTTGAAGAGTTATTCCATTTTTGTAGAATTCTCAGCTAAAGGGAGGTCCAAACAACTTAATCTTGGTCTCCCTAGGTTTCAATTTCCTGTTTTAGAATATAGAGAATCAATAATCTGTCCAAACAACTTAATCTTAGCAGATTCTTAGATAGATAGAGAATCAAAGGAGCCCAACTGCTTAATCTGGGCCCTTGGAAGAAATAAGGAGGACAGAAAAAGAAAAAGTTGAAAAGTTGAGTCTGCAAGTCTAAGTGCACCCAAACTAAAAGAAGAAAAAAATGTTAGGTAAGTAGGCTGGGTAGGTAGTTTTGTGGTTGCAGAATCATTGATTGTGATCAGTTTTGTGTTTTCAAATGTTATATCTATTAAATCAATATGGAAAAGCAATTCCCATTTGAAGGACTTCAAGCGAGGCATAACTAACTTCCCCTCTCCCTCTTCCCTAACTCATTTACTAACTTACCCCAAAAGAGGTCAAGATCTGCTTGATATCTCTTAGTTTCATCATTTTCCATATCATTTGCCTTGATAAAGATCTGCTTTACTCAAGGAGGGTCCATATTTTCTCTACAAAGTTCTATCTCCCCTTTAGAGCCTAAAATTTCTGAGACTTAGCGTCTTCTTGTCATTTTCATATTAACTCCTAACATTATTATGTAAATCCCTATCTATTTCCCTTCCCCCTACTAAAACTATGGTAATAATTCCCCTATGTAAATATCCCATCCCTCTGGTTGAAACATAACCATAAATATCCCCTTGGGAATTACTAAATTCACCTGGATCTTAGTAAGAACCCTCATCTCTGCATAAATTTCCCCTCCGAGGTGTTTGGACTCCTTCCAAAAACACAAAAAACCCCTTCAAATGCATTAACAAATCCCCGTGCATTTCATTTTTGGGATTTATTGATGTCCGATTAATAAATAACCAAAGCCAAAACCATATTACACCATTTTCTAAAGTTCAAAACCCACCCCAGGCCGCAAAAAATTGAAGTTTATCGCGCGCGCACTTATATTAAAGCCCGTGCTTCCTCTCCGCCCGTCCACCGTCGGATCGCCCCTCCCAGATCCGACGGCCCTCATACATATCGGGCGCCCTTTCGTGATGGTTGGTTAGCACCCAATGCCCGTCGGTTTTACCGACGTACACCGGGACAGCTGGCGGCATCCCCTTGCATCGGGCCGCCCCTGACAAATACCACCTCCGTACCAAAGGCGGTCCAATGCGAGCCAAAAACCGCCCTCTCCTTGCATAACGTGGGCGCCACGTCACCCTGCCACATCGCCCCCACCTCACCGCTCACCTGCCTTCACCCTGCCAACGTGTCCTTGCCACATCACCCTACCGTACTGCCACGTCATCATGCTGACGTCACATCCGTACAGGGGGTCCCACTGCTGATGTCATCCGTCGTACCGTTGACGTCAACAGCTCAAAAAACGCGCAAGTGCAAAAATCAAGCTTCGGAGCCCCGGATCAAATTTCTGAGGCATCGCTACGAGAAATACACCATATTGGAGAATCTTTAGGGAATCTTCTGATTCCTCGGCCATTTTTGCACCGAAAAAGGCAAAAAAGGCCCGATTTTGCAAATTTGAACGTATCAAAAGACAGAGAGAGACCTGGTTCAGAGATTAAAGAATATCAGAGCAAATATGTAGCCAAAAGCCATGTCAGAGAGTATCAATGTTGCGGTGAAGTGTATCAGTGGAGGTTTTCTCAGGACTCGAGGCAAACGAAGCATTAAAAGAAAACCTTGAAAGTCAAGAAGCAGTTAAGGAAGCATTCAAAGCTCACCAGCACAAATGACTGCACATTAAAATCACAGAAGATCAATGGACCAGAACTCGATGCACAGTTATTACAGAACCACTGCACCAAGTCACAGAGGACATCACATCAACTCACTTTTGATCCAGCTGCCTCTGGCGCAGCCCAAAGGAGACTTACTTGCATTTAATTCCAGCATAAATTAGGTTTTAGAAAGCTTTCCCACAGACCTGTTTAGGTCAGTTGTAATAAATACTTTTAGATATTTTACCTATATATACCACCCTGAAAAATGTAATAGAGGTTGGTTGGTTAGTCTTGGTTGGTTCGTTTTTTGCTCGAGCAGAGACTCGCACTGTATATGTGATAATTTCTATAATCAAAGATTGCTTGAGAGTTCGGAAAATGAATTGTGCACTGTGTTCAATTCGCTGAAGAGTGATTGTGGAATTCCTGTGCTCCTACATGGTTCAATAAGTGTTCATTAACTCTGTTTGGTTTCTTATGTTTGTTTTATCATCTATGTTCCACCATCTAAAATCACAAAAAAGAAGAATAGTTTAGGATTTGCTTGGCAGCACCCTATGCTCAATTTATGTGATTTCTACATGTTTTCATCAGGAATGGTTATGAATATGCATACTTAAATGATCATGTTTACACTATTTCTTTCACATATGAATGTTAGTTTAGGAATTCTTAACTGCTCCTAGATAACCATTCGTTCACCTCCCTTCCCTGTTAGCTGATGAAAGATTCTTAATTGCCTTTCATCTCTGACTTTCATTCCATCTTTTCAGCAATTCGTATTGTTTCATGTATAGCTATCCTGCTCTATAATCCTCTTGTCTCCAAGAAAACGCAACACCAAGCCTGGATCCGCGACTCCATGCCCAATGGTTTGAAACTTATCACACTATCCCTTGCCTCTCTGCTTGAATGCAACTTCCTTCCATTCAAACTCCATCCAAACTTAAACAA
>APFE031421653.1:0-73585 GCA_000404065.3 Pinus taeda | reverse complement strand
AAAGTAGAGTTCCATTTTTACAAAAAACATTTGAGTCTTGGAAAATTAATTTATTTCTTTATTTGAAAAGAGGATGGACACGACTAATATTATTTGGGCAAAAAAAATGTCTTCTATGATTATCAAAAAAGTATTAACAATAAAAGAATATACGATTATTTCTACACTCATAAAATTGTGTTGAGTGATCTATATTAAATTATTTAATTGTACATATATAAATATAGAAAATGTTGTATGAAGATAGATAAACTATCATCAAATCATATAATCACATAGAGTGAATATCTCAACCACATAATTTAATCCTAGGATTTGACTAGTTGAGAAATATTATCTCTAAAGAATACTAATTGATAACCTCAGACACTAGAAATATATATATTAAATATATAATATAATATATATATATATATATTATATATATATATATATATATATAGATGAGAAGAGAGTAGAGAGAGAGAGAGAGGAGACTAAACTTCTACCTACATCGGACCAATATAAAAAACACAAATATGGGTAAATATAAGAAAAGTAGGAGATGCATATTCTAACGTGGCCCCACTCCTCCCCTACCCCTCTTTATGACTACTTGTCTTAATTTCCATTCATTGAGGTATTCAACATATTCTCTTCTATAGCAAATGTTGTTGAAAAATGTGTAACTAGGTTCGGTCTTCATAAATATAAAATGTACTTTTGATTCTTCAAAACTATAAAATGAAATAATATTATTGTTATCATTTTTGGAACATAGGTTTCACGCTTAAGGTTTTTTATTTTATAGGTCAAGCACCTATTTAGTGCTCCTAGGGTTTGTCCTAGCTCAAGAAGTCAAAAGAGTAATTGTCATAAGTTGAAGACCCCATCAGGCACATTGTAACTTGTAAATAAATTAATTTTGCCTTTAAAAGTGCCAACATAACCTCCAATACCAAGTCGGCTTGGCAGCTGGCAAGTCAACATAAAAGAAAGAGCCACATCCACCTTGAAGAGCCTATATATAGGAGGAAACTTGTCCTCCTTGAGACACATTCACCCATCACTCATTTCTAGCGAAGAAGGAGGAAGAAGAAGGCAACAAGTAGGAAGATGACGAAGGAGAATTTTCTTTTGGTTATTTCTCTCATACACATGAGAAGGAAGACTAGGGTTTTTGCAGTAGATCTACAATTTTCATCTACAAGTTCAATCTTGGAAGAAAAGAAGGTAAGAAGGGCAAGCAAAGGACACCAAAAGTTATCCTCAAGCTCTAGAATTCAGAGAGAGGAAAGTGAGGTCTGAGAACTCCTTAGAAGGCCTAACAAGGTTCACATGTTGGTGGTAGTAACTGTTGGAGGGCCGAAAATTTCAGGTCTACAATGGAGGCTGAAATTCTACAACAGAAAGTCAGAGAAGTGCTACCAGAAGAGATTTGAATGGATCAAAATTAGCACATCATTCGGAGAGGTTGGTCTTGGTCTTGGAAGGTATTGATTGCAGTCTTAAGGTCATGGAATTCATCAATTGAAGAATCTATAAGCAAGAGAATATATTTGCAGATTTTCCTCTCAAGTGGAGTGGTTTTGGCTCTGTCTTGCAACCTATATTTTGTATTCTTGTTCTTCTTGTTTTGATAGTTGTTTGATGATATACATACATAATAATAAGTAACAAATATAATAAGTAAAAATACATCACGAGCAGCTATCAAGTAAAGAGAAATCACTCTAATCATTTCCCTATAGATTTCTCGACATGGTATCAGATCTATGGTTAGCTAAGGAATTGTGAAGATCTCTACTAAATTGAAAAAGTTCCTCAAGAAGTGTTCAAAGGTAGCAATCGTTAGTAAAAAATAGCTAATTAGTTTATAAAAAAATGACTAAAATTTGCTTATAAACGACCATTTTTCAGTTGGTGACCAGTGATAGCTAATTCACAGTATCTTACAATGCAACCAAATTTTAGTCATTAATTGGTTGTCTCAATTTCGTCATCTAGTAGTATATTTAGTCATAAATTTGGTCATTAATTTAGTCATTAATTGCCACAATTAATTATCAAATATACAACAAAATATATTACTATATGGTCACCCAAAAAAACCAATTAAACGACCAAAGAAATATGACCAAAATGTTGGGTGTGTTATAAGATAATGCAAATTAGCTACTAATAGTCACATATATGCAAATTTTAGTCATCGTTTGAAACCAATTAATGACTAAAGAAATATGACTAAATTTTGATTGTGTTATAAAATAATGTAAATTAGCTACTAATAGTCATATATATGCAAAATTTAGTTGTTATTTGTAATAATTTTTTTATCATTTGCATTAGTCATTTTTTTTTTTTTTTTTTTTTTTTCATTAATTTCATATTCATTATATAAATGACTAATTTAGTGGTTTATATTCGTTTCATTTATTTTCATTAATAATTATTGTAAACAACTAATTTAGTTGTATATTAATTTTGTTTGTGTTCATAATTAATCAATATAAACTACTAATTTAGTAGTTTTCGATTGATTTTATGTGCTCATTATTAATCAAAATTATCATTTTGCAACTAAATTAAACATATGTTATACAATGTACACTCGTTCATCGAATATGAAAATGCAAGCTTACATATGTTAATTACAATACTAAACAATATCAAGTGAAACTATAAATAATTCAACTGCATAAATTATATCATATAAAATGTCAAGTATTACAAAATGAGTTTACAACTTAATATTGGCTAGACTACAATTTACACATGAAATGTTGTTTCATCACTACAAAACATTTTCATTATGTTGCCAAAGAATTGCAAGTGAGTTCGCCAACTTTGAAGAATTTACCATCAATCTCTATGTGTGTGTCTTATGCGGGATATTGACTTTAAGGGTATCACTAGACTGGTTTTCTTCTCTCCTTTTTTTCATTTTTTGCCTGAGTGTTATTGTTTTCCTCTAGTTTCTTCAGATCCTGTCATTGACCATCAATACTGACTTCCTTTTTTGAAGAAAAAAGAAGATACAATGCAAAGTGTAATACATGAAATACGATGAACACTAGAATTTAAACTAAAGTAGAGTATAAGGGATTTATATGACATATACCTCAACATCAACAATGTTAAAGTCATTTTCCACCATAAAAGCAAGAAGCTCGAACAAGATTTCTTTCATTGAGCAATAGTGGACACTATGTGGTTAGATGACCTGTATAAACAAAGAGAATAAAATGTCACCATAAAAAATAGAACCTTAGTAACTTACTATTCAACCTTCAGGGAAAGCTTATGCACAATCATGCTAACCAAGTTACACTCTAAAAATCTCAAGCTATAAATAACTTTTGAAAACAAATAATTTAAGGTGTGATGTCTAATCCTTGTTTTATTTGCAACAATATCTCATTCTCTAATGCATGAACTTGGTCAAGTATATAAACAACATGTGCTCAAATAACAATATTAAAGTAAAATTCTCTAATAGTCATGAAAATATTTCAACACAAAACAATTAATATAATTTCAATCAATATCGTGTAATATTAGTTTCATGTTCAAGCTTTGGTTGTTGTTCAAAAGGACATGATACCAAGTATTTTCAAACTCATAGTTAAAATACAAAGAAAAATCAAAAGTGACGCTTAGAATATAATCAAACAATAAAGAGAGGATATCATGGAATGAACATTGCAATTATAAAAAAAAATGTTTACTTATCAATCGATGTATTGTCAGACATTCCTAAAACATATGCTTGCCTAAAATAACCATGAGGTGAAAGAATCACGACATTGAAAACATCGATGGACAACCTATACTCAAATAATTTTTAATTTTGTCACTTAAAAAATAACTAAAGCGCGATATAGCACTAATCTCAAGCAACTTACAAAAAATATACTTAGTGGCACAAACTCTCCCAATATTTATATCAGAGCTCTCAAGAATTTTTGTATACTCCTTTTAGGGCTATTTGCAATATGCCACTTGTCTGTAGTAAAGTTCAACAACATATTACACTCTTTAAACAAAAAATTAGATACAGTTTCAATAAACAGACTGGGAAATTAAGAGTGAAATGCATATGGACACTAATACCATTGAATAGAAAATATGTTGCCAATAAGAATATTATTTTTAAGAACTGAAAGGAGGACCAAATACTAACCCAAGAATGATTTAAGATCCTTTTGAATATTTCCATACTTCTTTCTTGCAGACCCTTTTAGCATGCATTCGATAGATTGGGTAACAAAGTAAACTGTAGTTCCAACCATTGAATTAAAATAAGCAAATGTTATCTTCAGCCTCTTACTATCGGGAGTGTTGCTTTTACATTTCCCCCATTTTTGAGAGGGTCGTCCCATCATCCAACCTACATAGGGAAAACAAATATATTCAGTTGTTGAATATATTAGAAATCAAATGTAAAACTAACTCAACTTGATATTTACATGGCATAGGCATAATGAAATGGTACAATAGAAGCATTCTAACTTAGAAACATGAGATGATAAAAAATAATAACGGAGCATTGTTTCCTACCATAGAATTTTCTCTTCCCACAATAGTTGAAAGGATGTCATGTATCAAAATATGCTCCTCATTGGAACATGCATTTCCTTATTCCATGATATCCTATGCATCTGCTATCCTCTTACTAGACATGACCCTCGATCCCAGAGTTTAAGCGTAGTGATAATAGAGCTTCTACAAGCATGCATGCAACTTTATATTCACGGACAAACCAATGAACGTGGCAATGACATTGAGATTTCACATTCTTGGCTAACATTATTTTCCTAGAACAATGTTCTTGGTAACTGGAATTTCTCATTCTCATTCTTGGTACAGGTTTCTTGCATTGATCATCATAGACAACTTGATGTCATAAATTCAGATAGAGATAAAAATTCAACCATAACTCCTATAGTCAAATATTAAGGTCCATCTTCCATAATGAATTTTAAGTAATTTCTCATCATATCCCGGTAAATTTCTAATTTAAGATCCTAATATCATGGACTATAATCAATATGATTATCTTCACATCTTTCATCACAAAAATAATTCTCCTTATATAATGACCCAATTTTAAATTAAAATCAGAACCTTCAAAGTTGTCATTACAATCATCCATCATTAGCGTCAAATGAGGGCATGTATATTATGGCTTTAAATCACAACTATAATTTAATTGAAAGATACAATTTATGAAGCATGCATAAAAATTTGAAGATGTAAAATAAATAAATATGCAATTTATACCAAATGTTTTAAAATTTAAATATAGAAAATAAGTAAAAATAAATAGTAATAAGTAAACCAACATAGATCCATCTTTACACTGGATCTACCAAGCCCTGAGAGGGATAAAATAATTTTTCACTCTATACGCTTAGTAGATCCAGAGTATAGATGGGTCTATGCTGGTTTAATTCCCCCTTTAAATAGGCTACATTCCATGTGAATACCTTGGGTCCACCGTAGTGAACTCTTTCTTTTGCAGGGTCAATCTGCCGAATTTTCATTACCATCTCCTTTCTCTTATGATTGTCATTCATGACAATTCTTTTGTCTTCCTTTTTAAGCAATTTATCTTGAACATCTATCCTTTGTTTTTCCATTTCCCTTCTTTGAAAGTGTAATTTTCTATATAACTCAATAATTTCAACTGGAGTAGAATTTGGAAATTTCAAACAATTTTCCATACCTTCCTTTGTTATTTGTAAATCATTAGACGTCCTTTTTCCCTTTTCTAAGTTTTTTGCATAGACTTCTTCTTCCTTAACATCTATCAGTAGATGTCCTTCTTCTTCAATATATTTTTCCTGTTGTTCCTCTGTAACTATTCTCCCAGAGTTATCCTTGTCTCATCATATTCATTAAAATTATCTTGCATTTGTTTTTCATCAATAACATTAATCAAACTCATTTGATTAACTTTCTGAGACAATATTCCTTCATTCTTCATCAGACTAAGATCCCAATTCCTCATCTCTATGACAGCTTCTATAGACTCATCCATAGACTTTTTCTTCTACATTCAACCCAAGAGAAAATCATTGTATTAGTAGACATAGGGGGTCAAGTGTTTTAAGGAAGTTAGATTCCTAAGTGATGAATTAATGTAACATTTAGGCTTTTGAGGGAGTAGGTTAAGAATTAATTAGATAATGTGAGGTTGTTTGTAAATGCTCTCGAATAGTGGAGAACATGAGTGGTTAATAAAGACAAAAGAGTTAAAAGTCAAATGTAACTCTTAAAGCAGTTTTATGATTCGAGGAACTAGAGAGATTTCTTAGGAATTAATTGAAGCTAGAAGTGGACATAGAGGATTTAGGAGTCAGTTCAGTAGATTTAGGAGTTGAACCAAAATTAGTTCAATAGAGCCTTTCTGGTATAAATGTAAGCCTATGGGCAGAGTAAAGGGAGGAGGCCACTGATACCGAAGATCAGGCCTAAGAGGCAGAGAGTCTCGATATGTATCATTTTTTCATATTCATATATACAATGGATGATTCCATAACTGTGTTAGTATGTAAAATGAGTGTTTAATGAATTAATGATATATAAAGTCGTAGGTTCTGTAAAAATGGTTGCAGACAGAGTTCAGAAGAACACGTAGAGGAGAGAGTGATTCAGAGGAATCATAAGGGATCTTGGAATCCAACTGAAGGAAAAAAGTAAGCTATGTAGAGGTAGCGAAGTAAGAATTTGCAGAATTAAGCTCAGAGGAAGCAGAAGAGTGAAAACCATAAACCCTGAAGAAATATGCAAAATCGCAGAGGAACTAATGAAAATAACGTAAAGTCTAAGTAAAATGGATGAGCAGAGAAGTGAGGCGTTGGTGCAGAGTAACCATTGGATCTCAGTGATCAATGGTCTAGATTAAACAACAGAGGAACCTAAAGGAACTATTGGAACCGACCGATGGAGTAGATCAACGGTCATCACATGTGAAAGAGTGCAGGAGTTAATGCAGTGAAAAGGAATATTTATAACCTCTAGTGGTATTTCGGGCGGCAAAGCAGTGGTAATTTGTATCGAGTGCTTGGCTTCGATTCAACTAATCGAAGGAACACAATAGCGAAGGAATGAAGGGAAATCACTTTATCGAGTTGTTAAGCCCCGTGTGTGTTGTCAACCCGAAGCAAATGTGAACTGTCGGATCTACTATGAGTAGATAGTTGAAGAAGGTTTAATATGCAAGTTGGTTGATCGGAGATCAAGGTATGGAAGAGACATGTGATAATGCAAAGGGACAATGGATGCCGACCCGATGAAGTTATGAGCATGGGTTTATAAATTTTGAAGTTCGACAGTTCAATCGCATATCAGATGCGGAGGAGGTGTGTACTAATGTGACCTGCGGAGGAGTCGATACCCGATTGTGATAAAAGTGGAACCTTGGGAAGCATGTCAAGATCATACTAAGGCAGAAAGGTTTGTTTTGTGGGTATTTCATTTGTAATGGTTTATAAGGAAATAACGTCGATAGAAGGTTTTTACGTATATAACCAATATTAAGAAAGGAAAAGGTTATATATACATGGCTAAGGGGTAACGAAGGTTAATGGGAGGGTTTTAAAGTCCTGATAAGTATATATGGCTAGGAGATAGCTTATGTTGATTAATAGGGGCCTTAACCATTGGAGGGTGAAGATTTTCACTCCTTGGTGATTTAAATTCCCGGGACAAATGTATTTATGCAATTTACATGCATACTGTCGGCATTAGTGGGTTAATCCTTGCATCATTTGGTATCAGAGCTGAATTGTAATCAGAGTGGGTAAAGATTTCCTATGAAAAGGAGTTTTCACACAGATGAAGGTAATGCGCATAAGTTAATTGATGAATGATAGAGGCTACAACAAAAGCTTGTAGGGAAACTTTTGGAGTTCTTGGGAGATTGTAGCAATTTTAGCAGAGACTTGGAGAAGATAGGAATAGAGGACTCCTTGAAGAAAAGTGAGAGCAAGATTACTTAGTACAAGTTTTGAAGGAAAGAGGACTTGGATACCAAACAGAGGACAATGCATTCAGAGTACAGAATAATGGGAGAATAAGATCATACATAGATCTTGAACGTAAGATAGTTTGTTTTGTTTCAAATTGAAATTGAATATTGTGGTTGCAGATGAAACATGTCAGAAAAGGACAACAAGAGAAGCTATGAGAGGAGAACTAGATGAATTCTTGAAGGTAGAGTAAGGAAAACACTCTGAAGGAGAAGTGGCAGTGAACCTGAAGAATCCAACAAGAGGTTGGACAGAGAGAGAGGACAATTGAAGTGTTCTCAAGAGATTGCAGAAGCCTAGAAGGAGAAAAGGTGTTGCTCAAGAGGAGGTTCCAGATAGAGGACCCATGCTTACCAAAAGGCTGACTGAGGAGAGCTTAGTGAGGTAATATTACAGCGAGGAGGACTCGCTGTGGTAGAGGCTTGTTGCAGATGATTGAGTAGCTCATGAAGAAAGAGGAGAAGAAGATGACTACTGATAGTCATAGTAGAGGTTCAGAGAGAAACCACAACATAAGAAAGATGAAGAAAGAGGATGCCAAGGCAAATGGCAAGAGGATGAGTGAAGAGGAAATTGACAAAGAGATTGCAGAGTCGAAAGAACAACTCAATGCATTATGGAGGATACTTGAGGAAATCCGGAGACTAGGTTGGGTCTTGCAGAAGAAGCCAGTGGAGTGGCATGATATGCAGAGAAGGCTACAACAAAAGAAAATAAAGTGGCTGAGAGAAAAACTCAAGGAAGTTGAATTGGAAATGGAAGAGTCCATTTGTGAACCAGAATAGGGAGAAATTTTGGAATAAAGTGAAGACTACACTAAAGATAAAGAATGGAGATTAAGTGAAGATCTCATGGACTATTGGGATACTTCAAAATAACACGAGGAGATGCTGACTAAAGATGATGACTTGAAAACTGAAACTTCAAGTGAGGCCAAAGGGTCACATGGTTTTAAATCTGACAGTTTGTGTATGTTTGCAGGTGAGACATGTAAAGAAGGACAATTTGCTGATATTGTCATAAAGGAGAAAGAAGAAAAAGATAATCTAAATTTTGTTCTAAAAGAAGATAAGATATATAGGTCTCATATATAGTTGGGGAAAGATATCAAGCAACCAAGTGAAGGGCTTGAGGAGATTGAACAGGAGATCATCGAAGAATTTCTGAATCATAAAGGGAACTTGGAACAACAAGGAGATATGGTGGTTGAAACATCAAGTGAGACCACAAGGTCTTCTATTTTTAAAACTGATAGTTTGTGTATGATGGCAGGTATTGCAGGATAAAAGAAACCTTTTGAAGATATCTTCAGAGTAGATGAAGATCTAGAAGCAAAAGGTGACAAAGAAAACTTCTCAGAAGAAGAAGAATTTGACTGCATACAGAAGGAAAAGTCTATGGATGAGTCTATAGAAGTTGTCATAGAGATGAGGAATTAGGATCTTATTGTGATGAAGAATGAAGGTATATTGTCTAAGAAAGGTAATAAAATGAGTTTGATTAATGTTATTGATGAAAAAAAATGCAGGAAAATATTAATGAAGATGATGAAAGAAGGATAATTCTGGGAGAAGAGTTACAGAGGGACAACAAGGCAAAATGTACTGAAGAAGAAGGACATCTACTAAAAGATGTTAAGAAAGAAGAATTCTATGCAAAAGACTTAGCAATGAGAGAAATAACATCTAATAAATTATCACTAATAGGGGAAGCTATGGAAAATTGTGTGAAATTTCCAAATTCTACTCCAATTGAAATTATTGAGTTATATAGAAAATTAGATTTTCAAAGAAGGGAATTGGGAAAATAGAGAATAGATGTTCAAGAGAGATTGTTGAAAAATGAAAACAAACCATTTTCATGAATGAAAATCATAAGAAAAAGGAGATGGATATGAAAATTTAGCAAATTGACATTGCAAAGGAAGGAGTTCACTATGGTGGACAAGAGAAGTAAGACATCATTAGAGCAGATGATGTGGAAGAGAGACTAGTTGACAGTCTCATTAGTTCTTTTGAGAAATCAACATAGCATACTGATGTGTTGACAGAGGAGAAAGAAACAGAGCAGCAAACTGAATTGTTGCCAAAGGAAGATAAGACAAAAAAGTCTTATGTTTTTTATTTTAACAAGTGTTTTGTGAGTGCAGGTTTTGTTGCAAATGCTAGAGGAAATTTGGCACAGATGAGCAACCAAACAAATATTGAAGAAGAAGATTATGTGGAAGAATCCAATCCATGGAACAAAGATACTCAATTGTTGGAGAGAATGCTGGAAAGTCATGATTTAGTACAGACATAAATAATCATGAAAGAGGGTAAGGATGATAGGGAGGCAGTAAGCAAAGCAAAAGATGGAACAAGAGCAAAAGAAGAAGAAAAATCAAACCAGCAACTACAAAGTGGAGGTAACCAATAACAGTTTGAAGAATTAGTGGACAACAGCAAAAATATGAAGCAAAGAGAAAGAGGAAGAAGTAAGTGGAAGAGTATGGACCAACCCAAAGATGTGCTAGAAAAAGAAATTGAAGATTTGTGGTAGTTGATAATGAAACAGAACATATGGAGAATGATAGTAGCAGGAGGGATGATAAATCATAGTATGAACCTGATTGAAAAGGAGAATAAGATGGCGCAAAAGACAGCAGAAGTACAACAACAACAAAGGAACAAATCTTTCATACAGTTACAAACAAAAGTTTGGGATGCTGCAACTTTTATATCAACTTAAGAAGACACATGATTAGGAGATCATGGATATTTTCTACTTTGGGAGTCTGATGCAGGAGCATTCAACCTAAGAGAAAATAATTATATTTAGTAGACATAGGGGGTCAAGTGTTTTAAGGAAGTTCGATTCCTAAGTGATGAATTAATGTAACATTTAGGCTTTTGAGTGTGTAGGATAAGCATTGATTAGATAATGTGAGGTTGTTTGTAAATTCTCTTGAATAAAGGAGAACATGAGTGGTTAATAAAGACAAAAGAGTTAAAAGTAAAATATAACTCTTAAAGCAGTTTCATGATTCGAGGAACTAGAGAGAGTTCTTAGGAATTAGTTGAATTTATAAGTGGACATAGAGGATTTAGGAGCCAGTTCAGTAGATTTAGGAGTTGAAACAGAATTAGTTCAACATAGCCTTTCTGGTATAAATTTAAGCCTATGGGTAGAGTAAAGGGAGGAGGCCACTAATACTGAAGATCAAGGCTGAGAGACAGAGAGTTTCGATATGTATCATTTGTTAATATTTATATATACAATGGACGATTCCATAATTTTGTTAATATGTAAAATGAGTGTTTAATGAATGAATGATATATGAAGTTGCAGGTTCTGTAATAGTGGTTGTAGGCAGAGTACAAAAGAACACACTCAGGAGAGAATGATTCAGAGGAATCATAAGGGATCTTCGAATCTAGCTGAAGGAACAGAGTAAGCTCTGTAGAGGAAGCGAAGTAATAATTCACAAAGTTAAGCTCAGAGGTAGAAGAAGAGTGAAACTCGAAACCCTGAAGAAATCCCCAAAATCGCAAAGGACCCAATGAAAATAACGTAAATTCTAAGTAAAAGGGATGAGTGGAGAAGTGAGGCATTGGCGTAGAGTAACCGTTGGATCTCAATGATCAATGGTCCAAATTAAACAACAAAGGAACCTAAAGGAACTATCAGAACCAACTGATGGAGTAGATCAATGGTCATCACATGTGAAAGAGCGTAGGAGTTTATGTAGTGAAAAGGCGGATTTATAACCTTGAGTGGTATTTCAAGTGGCAAAGTAGTGGCAAGTGGTATCAAGGGCTTGGCTCCGATTCCACTAATCAGAGGACACATAGTAGCAGAGGAATGAGGGGAAACCACTTTATCGGGTGGTTAACCCCTGTGTGTGTTGTCAACTTGAAGAAAATGTGAACCGTCAGATCTACTAAGAGTACATCAACGACAGAGGTTTAATATGAAAGTTGGTCGATCACGGATTGGGGTATGGAAGCGACATGTGATAATGCAAAGGGCCGATGGGTGCAGACCCAATGAAGTTATGAGCACGGGTTTATAAAGTTTGAAGTCTGATAGTTCAATCACATATCAGATGTGGAGGAGGTGTGTATTAATGTGACCCATGGAGGAGCCGATACTTGATTGTGTTAAAGATGGAACCTCGGGAAGCATGTCAAGACCGTAGTAAGGCAAAAAGGTTTGTTTTGTGGGTATTTCCTTTGTAATGGTTTATAAGGAAATAACACCGACCAAAGGTTTTTACGTATATAACCAAACTTAAGAAAGGAAAATGTTATATATATGTGGTTAAGGGGTAACGAAGGTTAATGAGAGGGTTTTAGAAGGGAGTTAGCCTATGTTGATTAATAGAGGCCTTAACCATTGGAGGGCGAAGATTTTGACTCCTTGTTGAGTTAAATTCCTGGGAAAAATGTATTTATGCATTTTACATACATACTGTGGATGTTAGCGGGGCAACCCTTGCATCAGGTCAGTACCATGTGCAATCTTTATTTTTATTAATATTAATACTAGGGTTAATAATGTTTTTTTTTGCATGGTATTAATAATAATTTGGCCCATAGGGTTCACCTAAATAAAACCTCTTTTTTGAGTGTCCTTAAATATAAAGTGAATTATGGAGTAAATATAAAAATATGTTTTACTTACTTACCATACCTATAGTTTATTTATATTTTTATTAATTTACCATACCTCTTTTATAAATATGGTATTTGGCCCATAGGCTTCACCTAAATAAAATTTATTCTTTGAGTCTTCGTAATATAAAGAGGTTTATGGACTAAATGTAAAAACAGGTTTTATTTATTACCATACCTCTAATTTATTTATATTTATATTTATTTACCATACCTTTGGAATAAGTATAAAAGAGGTTTTTTTTGATTAACATACTTCAACTTATTATTTTATTTATTATTACCATAATTATTATTTGAGTGTTCATAAACCTCTTTATATTTAAATTTTTATTGTGTTTATTAAAATAATAATGAGATTGATTTCTAAATAGGACTGACATTAGATTAAAAATGTTAAATATTTACATTTACATACATTTACATTTTTATGTGAGATAATAATAAGTAATAAATAGTAACTAAATAATAATAGTAATAAATAAATAGTAAGTAGATAAATAATAAGAAGTATAAATAATACATATTTAAATTTAAAAGGTTTACATAAATACATTTTTTTTGAACCCAAACTTTATACATTACCCATAACTGTTCTTAATATTTATTGAAATCGATGTGTTATCGGTGTTTGGGAGTCTAAGTGGAATTTTAGTAAAATATCATAAAAAATTAAAAACATAAAAAACAAGTTTATTAAAATGCATAATCTAGGTAAGTCCAAATGTTTCAGAGTTTGGGATAAAAATAAAATGACCAATCTACGTAAGTTCAAATGTGGATAAAAATAAAATAACCAATCTACATAAATCCAAACGTCTAGGAGTTCAGGATAAAATTAAAATGACCACTCAAAGAATACCCAAATTCTCAATAAGAACTCATAATGTGGAAGGCTTTTAAAAATGATAAAAACTAGTTTCTTTGAAAAGCACGATCTGGGGAGATTCGAAAGTTAGAGAGATTATGAATAAGAATTGATAATGGGGAAGGTTGTTAAAAATAATAAAAACTAGTTTCTTTGAAAAGCACAATCTGGGGAGATTCAGAAGGCTAGGGCAGGCAAAATATGGAACATGTTTAATCCTATGGACATTTGGATATCTGGCTCTACATGGCTAAAACATTTTTTATGTTGGACATTTTATTTGCAAAAGAACTATATAAAAGATTTATCAAATGAGAAATAATATTCATAAATAAATTATACCAAATAAATGCTTAGATCCATATATATCCAAGATCCGAGGTGTAAACAAGATAGTCATTTGTAAAAATTCCTGAACTTTAGGTCATGTAAGGAGAAAAAATGAAATTTATTAAAGAAATGCATATAAAGTTGATTGAAACCATGTAAAAAGAAAAAAGAAATTTATTAAAGGGATGCATATAAATTGGATTGAAACAGAATGGTGTTTTAGAAAAATGTGTGGAATCTAGACTTACTCACAAAATATTAAACCCTCGCCTATGCTTTACAAGTCCAAGCTAAGCTAGAACTGTAGTTTATCCACCTTCCTCGTTCTCCACGTTAATGTTCAACGTACTCCATATTGCCTAGGGATTGGACGTATACACACAGAGAGAGGAACAAACCTCATCTTCGCTGAAACGTCCCACCTGGAAGATGTGCTCCAATAGCTCCCCACCTACTCCATATTCCATGAGTATATCTAGATGGGTGAGAGTCACCAATACCTCCTTGAAGTGAACTATGTTGGGATCCCAAAGAGATATGTGATCAATAATCTCCCACCTCACATTTTCATCAATCTTCTTTTGCTTCTACCCATTATCTTTCCCCCACCTGGCACCAACCCCCTCCCAATAAGAACGGGTAGTAACTACACCCAACCAGTAGAAAAGAGGTTGCCTCCCTACGCTCTGTTGGGAGGAGTGGGCACCATTATAGTGACACAACTTAATGAAAATAGCATAGGACAATTCCAAGTAGATCTAACGAAAATATAGCCTCACCAATGAGATCTAGATCAATCCTGTCATCCCAGAAACAATGACAAGTTGTAAAGCAATGCCAATTATCATGGAAGGATGTACGATCTACAACCCCAAGGGTTTACCACCAAAACACCGTAAACCCCAAATTTACTACCTCTACAATTTAATCATTTTTTTCCCTTTGTGATCGATTAAATTCTAGTCGACATAGTTATACCATGGCGGCAAAACCTTCTCAATAAGAACAAAAAATTCAATACACAGTTATACCATGGCAACAAAACCTTCACAATAAGAACAAAAAATTCGATGAGAAAATAAGAGTAGAGGAAGAACTAAAAAATAAAGCAAAAAAATTGAATTTCCAAAAATAAAAAACAAATATTCAAAAATACCTTGGAATCTCAACAATTTAGATCTAGATCCTAGCAAACGTGAGAAGATGGCTCACAGAATGGCGTGAGATTATGGCTCATAGAATTATGTAAATTAGAGACGCTTATTGATCTAACATGCATGTGTTGCAATAAAGCCAATCTGAAGCCTTTGTTTGTTTCATATGAGCCCCTATTCATTGCTTTCCATACTCAAAATGCCAACTTTTATGTGTAGCATCAGACTTGTTATAACGATTTAGTGAAATATTTATTTATACTCCTTTCACTTGCAAAAGAATTTAATTTGAGCTGATTTGGGCACACGAGCCTAAATAGTTTATAATAGGCTAGTGGATTATAATAAATTATTTTCATAACATTTCACGCACTAAATTTTATTTGCTTACACTTTTCACATTAAATTTTATTTTACTAGGTTTCGTAAAATTAGGTATTAAAATTGATTTTCAAATAAAATAAAATGGCTATATTTTTTAATATTAAAAGCTAGTTTTATTTTGCTCCATGGTGTGGATTAGTTGATGATGGAATGGGTTTTAAAGGTAGTTTTTATAATGTTATTGGTTTAAACTTAGAATAGCTTAGTGTACCACGTGTGAGGTAATGTGGGTATATTTGGAGGTGATTGTGTTAAAATTGATTTTCAAATAAAATAAAATGGCTATATTTTTTAATATTCAATGTTAGTTTTAATTTGCTCCATGGTGTGGATTACTTGATGATGGGATGGGTTGTTAAGGCATTTTTTATAATGTTATTGGTTTAAACTTAGATTTGCTTAGTGTACCACGTGTGAGGTAATGTGGGTGTACTTGGAGGTGATTGTGGTAGTGGATAGAATCGATCACTGTCACGTAAGTAAAAGCTCTCTATAGTTGTTTATTTTTCCATATTCCAAAAATAACAATAATAATAAAATCTTATTTTTATTTTTATTTTATTCAATTAATTATTTTAAAATTAGTTGTTATTAAAATCTCATTATTTTATTGAAGGTAGTTTAGGTGATGGAAATAAGGTAAACTAATTTTCTTGTAAGCATTTTCTAGATTGTGTCGTCACTCAAACACTCATAGAAAAAAGTCTTAACCCTACCTAGAATGCCTAAAAGATAACTCTCAAGCAAGCCACCCAATGTCACATTGGTGGCTTTCTCTCACTCTTTAGACTACACTAAAGGATATCCTTGTCTAAAGGGGGAATCCATAAAGATCGAGTTAAGCTAGGTCATTGAGTAATGAAGGAAAGTTCCTTAACAAAGAGTAGTGATTTGACACTACTCACTCTCAAAGTAAAGGGTTGGGGATAAGTGTGTGAATAGTTAAACAAACCATGAGTTATGAACAAATTTTGAATGAATTTAATTAGAAAACTACGCTTCTTCATGCAATGAAATTATACTTGAAAAATGAAAAATAAAACTTGTTCAATTAACCATATAACATGAGATGCCAGTGAAGCATATATAGAATGGCACAATAAAAATAGAAAATGAATCATAAATAGTGTCTATACAAGTAAGGAATTAGATCATTCATTAATCATATTCATTAGCATTCGAGATTGAGATTTTGTTATCATCATCAAGATACCATTCCATAATTAAGAGATCATACACCAATAATATTAACTATGTTTGAGACATCAAAGAGTTATGTGTTTGCAATGACAAATAAAGGAAATATTCAAACTTTTCATTGTTACTAAGGACAATGAAGACAACAAAGTTGAATGTGGACCACTTACACACTTCTAACATTCAAATGTCATCCATTTATCATTAATTTATCACCATTTATAGTTGGGTAGTTTGTAAATGTAGAATTGTGAGCCAAATGATGTATTTGTAACATTCCAAAGTGTGTAATTACAACTAATGAACCATGAGAAATACCATTAGCATGTGAGCACATTAACCACTATGCCTTTAGAACAAATTTCCATTAAGAATAGAGATCAATGTAAGTTTTAAAGCACCCATGAACAATAGGAAATTCCATATCATGTCAACATCAAATATTTAACAATTGTGTTCTTTGTCTACATTGTGTGTAGAGTGCACCAATAGTGGCACTATTGGGCTTCTATCACTATCTTGTTAATGTGTGTTAAGATGTGACATTTCAAATTAGAAACTGATCATACATCTATAAAAAGGCAAGCAACTAAAACGGCAAGATAATCTTAAAAATAGTGAATTGTTATCCTTATGAACCAAGTTATGTCATGTTCCCATGCATTGAGTTGTGTAAGGGTTTGGTTAGAATGTCAAATGTGTTAAAAAAATGTAAGAAATAAATGTATCAAGAACAAAATTTGACCATGATGCAAATTTGTAAACCCTTCTCACAATTATTAAAGAGCTTAAATATCAAGGTGTTTCATGCATTGAGGTACTCATGTGAAGCTTAACAATGTTTACTATGTCATAGATATGTTACTTAGATATGTCAAATCCAACATGAACAAGTATAAATATGATAATGTGCCCTTACAAGTAAAGTGTTCATTATTTTTAATTTATGCTAGAACCATTTTTAATTTTGTCACTTATTCTCTAGTCATATATTTTAGTCCTAGACTAAATTAGTCATTTAAGTTAGTTTCTTTTATTTGAGTCACTTAATTCTAGTCATATATTTGATTCCTAGACTAAATTATTCATTTAGGTTAGTCACTTTTAGTTCGGTCACTCAAAATTGTTCAAATCTAGTAGTAATTGACTTGAAATAATTGTGGTGACTAGCTTTTATAGTCACTTAGTAACTAATCTCTCATTTTGTACTAATGAATCCATCTCAACAGAGGCATTAAGGAAGCATGGAATCTTCTATTTACTATAAAGAAGGAAGTAACCAAGACAATGGGTGAAGGAATCTTCCCAACACTCACTGGCATAATTCAAGACGATAACATTTGGGCAATCAATAGTGGTGCATCTATACGCATGACTGGTCATCACAAGCAATTGAAGACATTAATAAAAAGGAAAAACTTCTTAAACAGTGGAACTTGGAGATAATAAGAGAGCTATCATGTAAGAGGAATTGGATCAAATTCAATAGAGCTAGAGAATGGAAGCAATATTCATCTCAACAACATCATATTTGTTCCATATTTACATAAGAACTTACTTTCCATATCAAGTCTAGAAGATACGTGTGATAGAGTGGTTTTCGTTGATGGGAAAGTTGTAGTATGGAGTAAGAACTCAAGCATATAAAATACTAGAGTAATTGGTATTCATGAAGGAAGACTTTATAGGTTGACATCTACTCTTTCTCAAGCTTTGATTCACATTGAATGTTGGAAATAATACTGAGAAGGGGGTGGTGAATCAGTATTATCAAATCAGATACTTTTCATTTTTCATACTCAGATTCATATACGCGGATTCAGTTTAGTATATCCGGGTACATACGCGACTATGTTAAATGAAACTAGCATACATGCAGTAATCTTATGATTCAGTTAGCTTATCTTCAGTAAATGCATCAGAACATTATTAACCATATTGATAGTAATCAGGTGTAGTAAAACAATATAGATCATCACACATAAGAAGCACACATGAACACCATGATATAAGGTGGAAACCCAATGTGGGTGAAAACCACCTACTGCAATTCGTCTCTTTCTTTCTTTAATAAGAAACTTCTTTTAAAATGTACTGGTGCAGTCCTTTACCAGCACGCAGGCTTCAACTTGCACAGGGCTACAACCCTCTCTCATTTTCCAGCTACTTCTGGAAGGGAGCTACAACCCCCTTAGCTCTTGTACTAGCTGATATACTAGTACGTAGGTGCTGACCTAGAGAAGGCTACAACCTTCTCTTTCTTCCAGGGACCACGTTTCATTAATTTTTTCAGACTAGATCCATAAGTACAAAAAAATCACTGCTGTAATACAATCATCAACTTATACTTTCATCATAAATCTCTAAATCACCCAATATTGAATCACTGAAACCCTGTCACCAAAAACACAGAACATAAACCAGACCCTAGAACTCTGCAACAACCACTAGAATCAACAACAACCTGAAACACCAGATCTCATAATGCATACGCTACTTGACTATATCAAAACCACGTGTATACGCGCTTTCACCAGACACAACCCACGTACAGATCTAAAGATAATTACTTATACCTTCGTTTTCATATCCAACCCGAGCCAAGCATCACAAATTGATAACCAACAATACTAGATCTTCCCTCTTCGTCAAACATCCATTCCTTGCTCCCCTCCTTTGCCTAATGATCTTCTCATTATATAGGTTAGGTTTCTCTCAATACCATGGTCGAAAACCATGTAGAAACAATACCATGGACCCAATACTTGGGATGGTCCACAACCATAGGTTCAAATACCAAGAACTAAATACCAAGGACCAAAACATAAGTTTTCTCACATCTACGTGCTTTTCCTTGCGTGAAAGTGCATGTATACGCATATGCGTCTTTAGAACGCCCAACCCGCATGTATACACTGCTTTGTCTCAATGAACCTGCGTATATCTCTTTCTTGACCTACTGTACTAAGATCTGTCATCTGATTAAGTTGCCATCACCTGTATCAAACCTCTGAGTGAGTTGTCATCAAGGACAACACCTGTATCATAATGCCAACGTTAAAATCAACCTGTGTGAACTTTGGCATAGAAGATTTGGTCATCTCCATTTCAAAATCCTTCTAACTCTAAGTTCTATAGTAGATGGAATCCTTGAATTGAAAGAAGATCACAAAGGACTATGCAAAGGATGTGCACTGGGTAAGAACACCAAGAGACCATTTGCAACTAGTGCTTCATGGTCAAAAGAAATATTGGATCTTATTCATTCCGATGTTTGTGGTCCTATAACTCCTAAATCACTTGGAGGTCATCTATGCCATGTAACATTTATAGATTATCATTTAAGATAAAATTTGGTTTACTTAATGAAATCCAAGGATGAATTATTTACCAAATTTCAAGAATTCAAAGCTGAAGTAGAGAACCTTATAGAAAGGAGAATAAAGATACTAAGGTCCGATAATGTGGGAGAATATACATCCAAGAAAATCATAGATTTTTGTAAAGAGGCTGAGATTAAGAGGGAGCTAATAGTTCCATATAATCTTGAACAAAATGGAGTTGCATAACGAAAGAACTAATCCATTGAAGAGAGTATAAAAGATATGTTGCATGATCAAGATCTACCTAAATTTTTGTGGGGAGAAGCCATGAAGATAGTTGTATATATTCAAAATCGAAGTCCCCAAAGGTCACTAGATAACAAAACTCTCGAAGAAGTAGTCACATGGAAGAAACTAGCTGTGGATCATCTTTGAATCTTTGGTTTCCTTGTATACATTCATATATCAAAGGACAAAATAAATAATTTTTACCCATCAGACATGAGAGTGTAGTGCCCCGCTCGAGTCGATTGACAACGATATGACATTAATATTTAGTTAGCCCTAAGGCTCACACATTATTCTTGAGGACCTCAGGTTGAGGATCTGGACACATGACCCTATTATTAGTGGTTGTGATGTTTATGTATGTTCTCCATTGATATTATGATGATTGTAGAATTAATGATTATACATGTTCCCTATTGATATTATGAGGATTGTAGCATAAATGGTTATGTTTGGTTTCTATTGAATTTGTGATGATGATGGCAGTAAAGAATATGTATGCTCTCTATTTGATGTTATGATGATGACAACCATGATGATGTGTCCCCTATGTTACCTACTTGCATTGGTTCTGGTTCACAATGAACAATGATGTGAATGACTAGGTGATGTTGATGATGTTATTATGACAATGACTAACACCGAGAAACCTTGTTATTGATGATTATTGAGAATAGTAGGAAATCACCAGAGGCACTCGCATATGGTCAGTTGATGACACCTGGTTGGATGAAAAATTTATATTATTTTATCTTTGAAATTCTAAGTCAATTTTGAAACCTGCTATATATGTTTATCTGTATTATGATGATATGTTCGTGGTTGCACACGCAGATTTGTTGCTTTGCTAAATGACTCACATATGGGTGATGGAGTTGTACAATTGGATGGAACCACATGGGAGAGGTGGGGTAGTGTCCCTGATCTCACCCACTAGCACTCTTGTCATGACTTGGGCTAGAAAGTTTGAAACACCTTCTCCTTGAAGATCATGATGTCATGAGGGTAGGTCCTAAAGTTGGGTTGCTCATGAGGATTTTATGGAGGGGCATGCATCAAGGTGGATTCCTTGATCCTTAACACCATTAGTCTCACTATAGAAGGCAACATAAGAGATGATAATGGTCTCAATTGTTGCACCTATACTTTCCCCTCGTAGCCACTGAATGCTTGAAGGACAAGTGGTGTGGCACCCTTAGAACTTCAAGGGAATTTCTTGAAGTGTTTGACCAACTTGGCACCCTTGACATCACAAATAAACTGTTAGGCATGGCACACTTGGAACTTGAAGGGAATTTATTGAAGGGCACGACTAAACATGGCACCCTTGGAATTATTAAAAATAAACAAATTAATAAATATAATCGAGATATGAAAACCAAGTAAATTCACATCAAGATTAAATGATGTGAGAAACTGAGGTACTTAAATCAAGAATAAAACTTGGGTTAAGAGGATCATAGGAAGAAATAAAATATTTTACCTTAAAAACTCTGCCCTTCCCATGTTGGAAAATATTAGGTAGATAATGTAGTTTAATTAGGTAAAAAGGGGAAAGAGGGACATAAATGTAAGGATAAATATTAATCATAAAATAGTTAAACCTAGTTAAGAGAAGAGGATGGTGAATTAAAATAAGATTAATAAATTAAATTTTAGAGAAATTTAGAGAACCTCCATGTGGAAATAACCAACATAAGAATATCCATCTAAGAGATAACTTGAGTTAAATTAGGGAGTAGATAGGGGATCAAACCTTGACTTATAAATTGACTTTAGTAATGAACACAAATTAAGGAGTAAAAAGGTGGATCAAGAGACAACTAGGAGAATAAATAAGAATGTTTTTGGGGTGAGGAAAAATATTAGTTTTAATTTAAAATTTAAGTAAATAATTTTGGAGACCCTTGATGAGTGAGTGACACATGGGTGGGTGAATAATAAAACTATTGAATTATAAAAAATAATTAATTATGGATGAAATGCCAAGTGTCACCTGTGAGGACTCCTATAAAATAAGGGGTAGGCCATGGGAGAAGGGACTTTTTCTTTACCATATTATTGGATGGATGAGACAATGGCAGAGTAGTGACTACGAGCTATAGTGAGTTTGGTGAGGTAGAGGACTTTAGAGAGGGGACTCTTGAGCCAAGGAATGCTCTCCTCTACCAGCTAACACATTCTTCCATTATACAACCGCATTACAGCTCGGGGGTCCACGGGGAAGGAGAGTACCCAAGGAGTAGGTTGGGAGGTCAACCGGCGGGTCATTACATTTGGATTAAGCACATCGACATTCACAATTGAAGGTGACCGACAATAAAGGAGGGCAAACAATGACAAGTAAAGTTTGAATCTTGTCTCTTGGTGAACGATACCTATGTTGTTATAATATTCTTTTGTATGATTTCATTATGGTTTTAGTTAATAGCATGTAATTAGACGTCATGTTCAATGAAGTGAAATTCAGGAAAGTTTTATATAATGCTTAATAATTTTTGGGTTCCCAATGCTATTTTCCTTATGGTTGTATTTTTATCATTTAAAAATAATAAAAAAAATTATAAGGTTAGTCCCCAGACTTGGTATCGGAGCTTAGTTTAACCCTTGAGACCTATGGGCCCATACATGCATGACTAGTTTTTTAAATATCTACTACACTCTACCCTAAAATTGTGTATGGTGACCCTTCAAGGCTCTCCCTAATAAGCTGCAAATTTATTTATGGTGAAAGAGAAAATCAAAAACAAAAATGAATACTTAATAAAATAATGATCTCCCATTATTAAAATAATAATAATAATAATAATAATCTATTCATTCCAATGGTCTATTGCAATTCAGGTTGTTTTCTCATGGGTAGGGTTTGAAGAATTGGACAGTCTTGCTATCCCCCTGAACTGTAGGAACTTTTAATTTTTTAATTTGGTTTGAAATGAAATGCCAAGAGCCCAAAATGTTGTCTCTAGGTTTCTAGCTCTATTTTGAGGTTGTATCCTGTCTTTGTGGTACCATGTAGGATTTGAATTCTGGGTGTTGTTTGCATTCTGAAGATTGGGCCAATTCTATAACTACCCACTAAAAACGATAGAACAAATTTATAATAGCCAACCAGAAAGGGAAAACCAAAGGAACACCGATGTAGCAACAATTCTGCACAAATGCATGCTTAAAAATTGGTTCTAGTTCTATTGCACTTAATTAGAGATTGACATGTACATCAACAATAGTTCAAACTTTTGGGGTAACAAATAAACACATTTTGGCAGATATAATAATTTTCTGCATTGTCAAATTGCAGCCCAAAGATGCAGGTTTGTGTTACTAGTGTTACTAAGATATTTAATCAGTGTATTGTCAATTTGATAAATAGTGAAGAAACAATATCAGGGTCTCAGCGTGTTCATGAGCTAGAGATTTTAACCAAAATATCAAAGGAGTGTGGAATTGACGTTAATAAAATCTCAACATATATAGATTCCTTCAAGTTTATTTATTTTCTGATGGGATTAGAAGACATTGTTCCTAATTTTTTTTTAAAATGTATTGAGCTAATGCTCTCAAGTTTGTATGAGCCAAATTAGCTCCATTGCTTCTATGCTCTAGCAATTGAAAATTATGTTTGTACCTTGGAATTGAAAATTATGTTTGTATATTGAAAATTGGTTCAGTTCCCTTCTGTAACCACATAATTCACCATACTCTATTACACGTAGTGTTCTCTATGCAGATATGGAGCAGTGCATACAAAGCTCCATGCTATGGTGGTCCTCACACTCCAACATTCCAGATCAAAATTAATTTTGGTTCCTTCTGACAGCATTAATTCCCACCAAATCAACTAGACATCTTCTTTGCTCCATTCATAGTAGTAAATGTCCAATTCATATTATTACCCCATTAAAATACTCAATTTCTTCAGTGCTAGTCAATGGGAAAAATCTCCAAATGCTTCATTAAACTCAATGTAGACTCACAATTACCTTATGCCCATAATTAATTAACAGATTAATACTATAAGCTTCATCTCTCATGTTAGGAAGTCACCTCCAAGTGATATTTTTGAGCTCTATTGAGGTAAAATTCTATCCTTCATTATAATTTTGGATTGGAATTACTCCTTTAAGATTTATGAAGGCGCCCCAATTTCATCACATTGTCACTTTTCCATAGGAAACCACTACTCTAGTGCAGTCGAATTTCGTTCCTGCATTATTTTTTCTCGAATCCCACATTTTTCAGACTTTGAAATGGATCATTATGATGCCATGCATATTGTGTATGGAAAACTGATAGATTTTGTTTCCAACTGACAATAGTTTCTTCTTATCTCATGACATGGCTTAGTGGGAAAATCATAAATCGTGCCATGAAAATCCTGTAGATAAAAACTAAATTGAATCAGTTTCACCCTCAGAAATCTATAATTATTTATTAATTATGCCAACAATGCTTTGCATATGAGATTTGGTCGAGATTTTCGAGATCTGAGTGTAATTATTTGACATAAATTGATTCAATTGAAGATTCACATTTCTTGGTGTTTTGGTGCTTAAGATGTGGATTGCCTCAATTATCCCAATCAGGATACACCCACTTGACAAGGTCTGGTGGAGATTCTTTTTGTGGTGGAATAATGTTGTCACACATCAAGATTGATTTGAACATTTTCTGCAGTCTGATTGATGTTTGTCACAGCCTTATCTTCCAATGCCCAAGATTTGTTCTCAGCATAGTGATATAGCGCTATAAACTCGGGAGAAATTTCCCTAAAAATGTATTGAAACCCGAAAATGGTGTTTTCCCAATTTGGTATGCACCCTAGAATCCCTTCTAGAAAAAGTTGATGAAGGTTCTCGATCACCACCTCATAGAAGTAATGAGAGTGGACCAGACAAGTCCAAAATCACTAATGTTGGAGCTTATGATGAGTTATCTGGCATAAATACTCCTTTTGATGCTTTCTCTGAAATAAAGAAATGTTTATTGCTCACAGATAAGAAACCACTAGTGTTTACCTTTTTTCACACAAAACATAACTCTCTCTACACTTTTAAGGTTTGTTTGTTTCTATTCTCAATGTTAACAGAGTTGCAATTTGTTTTTCTTAGTAAAACCAAAGGCAAAAATGACGCTGTAAATTTTGAAGTCCCACTTTTTCAAGCAATCTTCATAAGAGTTGTATAGCTTTTGCATTGAACTCTTGATATTTTTCCCTGTATCTTCAAGTCCCCAACAACAATGACAATAATAATATTCATCTAAATATTGTGCGTTGTGCTAAGTGGATCTATTTGTTTCTTTTTCTCAAAATGATCAATATAATATTAGTTTCATGTTTTTTTTTCTCTGTAAAAACTACCTATTATATTATGTACAGTCGGTAAATTACATCCAGGATAGCAAGATGCCCAAGGCCATCAGTGGCACTGTGGGCTTGACTTTTACAAGACAAAACATGCCCAGACAGGGGCTTTACTGCTTTGCAGAGACATCAACAGTTAATCATTGAAGACCAGACAAAACCTCGACAATTCCAGAACACCCACACAGGGGCACGAGGCTACCTTAAACCGCCCTCGCAGGGGCTCGAAAACTACCTTGAACCACCCACGCAGGGGCGTGACTGCTGCCTTGGACCGCCCACGCAGGGGCACAAAAAACTGGCTTGAACCGCCCACGCAGGGGCATGGGAGAAAAATCGTAAACATCCTGCACTGGGGTATCAGACTATTGAAAACTGGACTCAATATAACCAAAACATACCCGAAGACAGAATCAAGACCAGAAAGAACCAGAACAAAACCTGAACAATGTGGGTTGAGGAAGAGGTGGTCCAGCTGAGGGCTATTCTGGTGGCTTCTCCTCCACCACTTTGCACCAGCCGTATCTTTCCTGAAGTGCTTCCCAGTCCTCCTCATCGTTTTCCTTGGTGGTCGTGGTTTCTGGAGCCAGAGGGCTTTTTGGAGCCTTCCCCGACGTCGCCGCTGGTGGCTGTTCTTCTGCCCCCTGGCCTCCCACTGGGGATTTTCCCAAGCTGCTTGCGCCTTCATCTTCATCAGGTTCTTCGAGAAAAAGGACTGAGACATGGGCGTTGATGCGTGGCCTATCCCGCGTGCTGCCAAAAGAGAATATGGCAGACCCGAATGCTGGAGCAGGGGCAGGTTCCGCCTCAGAATCGCCCGTGTCCAGGATCTGGCTGGCCTGAATGGGGGTGGCCTGAACTCCTTTGTGGCAGCGGCATCGGCAACATTGCACCCGCGGTCGATCAGCTGGAGGGCGAGCTGGTCCTCTGCGACGAAACATAACTGCAGGGGCGAGTAAGGATGCAGAAGTAGTGATAGCTCTGCGCCCCACAGTCCAGAGCCCCCTTCGAACAGTGCCCTCACAACACTCAATGCTAATTCTGGAAATGTTACCCACAGACCTGGATACCTGAACGAGGAAGCAGTAGATGAGCGTCTGAGCACCATGATCCGGTCGACCTCCCTTAAAATAAACCCCAATCGCCGTAGTTGCAGCCTGCCTACTTGCCATGGTGACATAACCCGCATTGATGGCCTGCCGCCTTCCTTGAATTGTAATTCCATGGCGGCGGGGAGAGGAGTTAATGCAGAGCTTGGGCACGGAATGGCACATGGCTTCCCTGTGGCTCTGTGCTGACAACTGTCTCATCACCTGCATCCGAGGAATATTAGTTTCATGTTATCTAAGTACACATATTCATTTTAGCTAACTTATTTTTTTTTCTAAAGGTAAATGAAACTTTTTTAATGAGAAATTTAGACATTGGATTTCCTTGCTAACTTGGAAGTATTCCCCTCAGTGTGTAAGATGCATTGTACCAGCTTATTAGTTTCAATTCTTAACTTGTATGTCTTTTGAGATTCTGAGGAATATAAGTCGTTGATTTTACTATAGCACTGACATAAATAGATGCTTTTGAAGTGCATTTAGTCAATCATTATATTCGTTCATCAATGACAATATCTCTATTAAAACATGAAAAGTAGAGTCACATAGACCCTGGAAACTATATTGGTCTTAGAAATGGTTACAGGTTTTGGAAATGGCACTTCCAATTTTTATTAAACGGGAAACTAGGCACACACTAAAAAAAATAGTTACTGTAGACTTAAAATATATTGATTAAAAAAAAATTGTATAGTATGGTTACACAACCAATAATTATCGTGATATATTTGAGTTCAGAAAATTATTATTACAAAATAATTGAGTCAAGGGACAAGTAATAGGAAGATTATTGCCTTTCCATGCAGACCTTAAGACATACAATAAAAAATGGGTCAATATCATCAAGCTCAACATCATGATACATTTGTTAGCTTTTCTCATTCGACATTAAAAATCCTATAAAGTTTGCTTTTATGTTCCAAATTTCTTTATTCATTTCATACACTCTATCTTTCACTTGCATTTCCTATGTTGTCCTTTTCTAAATGACATAATTAATTCCCTGCATAGTAAACTCATTGATAATCAACAATTTCAACTCATGTTAGATCACAAATTTCAAACACATATACATGCTTATTGTATTATATTTCTATTTGTTTGTTAATGTACTAAGTTTGGTATTTTTATTATCTATAAATAAACGTTATTACTATTAATATGTTTAGAAAAAGAAAAGTGTAGAAATTATTAAAAGCTAGGATAATTTATGTATAGTTTATAATTTAAAATTTTATTTTATAGCATTTTTCAAGGAACTTTAATTTATATCTTAAAATAAGATAGAAGGTCACTATATCCGTACTCTTTGTTTTAAAGGAAGCTGAGAATATTGTAACAAGTTTTTTCTTTTCTCCTATTAGTTTAAAAGCTTTTTGTTTTTTTTCAATCGTTTATATTGATATATATATATATATATATATATATTATATATATTATATATATATTATATATTATATATATATATAGATATATATATCAAGCATTAATAACATTTTTAATTTATCAAGTACTTATTTTGAAATCTTATTTACTTTGAAACCTTATTCGGTTTTATATTAAGAGATTATTTTCTATATTCTTGCAAAGTGAGATGCTATCATCATCTTACTCGGCCTAATATGTTGGGACCTAAATGCAAAAGAGTTTGTTGTAGCTTCTAGCTTTAAATTCCAGCAATAAAAATGATTGAATTAATGGCTTATCAATTTAGATAATAGCTATAATAATGCCATACACTCCTCCATTAATGTGCAATATATGGAGTTTGTAACAGTTACTTGACATCTTATTTTACAACTTTATTAGGAAATTTATAATCAAAATGCATTAATGATCTTTAGTGCTATTACATATTTCAATTCCTAGCAAAGCCTTTCCTAACTATAGGCATTCAATAGTCAATTTTAGAATATTTCTTGCAAGCTACAGGAAGTTTCAAATGCACAAACACAAACAAATAATCTCCATACCAATGTTTAAGAATGAGTACTACTATAAGATAACCATTAACTTCATACTGTAACGTTTGTAGCAATTCATGGTTTATCTAGTTCAACTGTAATGTTGCTAACATATAGAAATTAGTTTCAATATTAGTATGATAGGCTACTAAAGATATGTATACGGAAATGAATTTCAATCTTTCAATACCAGTGGAAATCAAATAATTGGAATCCAAAATACACTCCACCAAAACCTTTGGAAAAGAAAAAATTATTCTTCAAATACTTTGAATGCAACATCAACTTTCTAGTAGAAGAGCATGAAGAACACTTAAGGATAGTTCTACAATGTCTTAGAGAAAATCAATTAGACAGGAACTTGTTAAAGTGTTCCTTTTACCAAACCAAGATTCATTATCTTAGGCATATTATCTCTGGGGATGGTATTGTAGTAGACCCGATAAAGATCAAGGCCATCATGGAATGGCCAACACTTACCAATGTTCATGAAATACAAAGTTTCATGAGCATGGCAGGGTATTATTCTAGATTTGTCTAAGGTTTCTCGAAGATATCAAGCCCCATTACCGAGCTCCAAAGAAAGAACAAGAAATTCATTTGGACTGAAAAATGTGAAGAGGCATTCCAAAGGTTAAAGGTGTTATTAATGGCAACACCAATTTTGAAGGTGCCGGATATGGAACAAGAATTTTTGGTTTGCATTGATGCCTCCAAGGAAGGGTTGGGTTGTGTGTTGATGCAAGAAGGAAGAGTAATAACTTATGCATCAAGGAAACTTAGAAACCATGAAGAGAACTACACAACCCATGATCTAGAAATGGAAGCAATTGTTTATGCACTAAAGATTTGGAGACCCTACCTTGAAGGAAAGAAGTTTGATCTTATGACTGACCATTGTGGGGTACAACACATATTCACTCAAGACCACTTAGATGTAAGACAAAGACGTTGGTCTGAGCTAATTAGTGAATATCATTTTGATATCACTTACATAAAAGGAATGGTAAATAGGGTGGTTGATGCTTTAAGTAGGAGGCCTCGGATAACTTCAGTGGTTCCCTTAAAGACAAATTTGAGAGAGAAACTATTTGATTTACAATTTAAAGAAACCTGGTACCAGGAGGTTAGGAAAAGTTTGAGGGAGGATGAAATGAGGGTCCCAAAATATGAATAATACTCCCTTGATAATCATGGGCTACTACAATTTCAGGAAAGAATATATGTACCACCGAATGAAGAAATACACTAGTTAATCTTGAATGAAGCACATCGCGTAGTATACATGGTGCACCCTGGTGTTAAGAAGATGAGTGTGGACCTGAAACCACTCTTATTTTGGAAAGGGATGAAGAAGGACATCGTGAACTTGGTAGCAAGATACTTAGAGTGTCAACGAGTAAACGCAGAACACATGCATCTAGCAGGGTTATTGCAAACTCATGAGATACCAAAATCTAAATGGGAAGTTATATCAATGGACTTCATTGTAGGACTACCAATGACCTCAAGAAGACATGATTCCATATTTTTACCAATTTCATACGAGTTAAGACTACATATAAGGCACTGGAAATAGCCAGAGTTTTTATTGATGAGACTATGAGATTTCATGGAGTGCCTAGCAAGATCATATCTAATAGGGGAGCAACGTTTACAAGAAGGTTTTGGACCAGTTTCCAAGAAGCCTTGGGAACCCAGTTGAACTTCAGCGCTTCTTATCACCATGAGACAGATTGGCGGATAGAAAGGACTATCCTCGAAGACATGCTTTGAATGTATGTCATGGACTAACAAATGAGATGGGAGGAGCTTTTACCCCTCGTGGCATTTGGTTACAATAATAGTTATTAAAGTTCCATCAAGATGGCACCATTTGAGTTCTTATATGGAAGACCTTGCAAAACACATCTTAGTTGGGACTAACTATTAATAGGACCAGAAGTGGTGCAAGGGATGGAAGAACAAATGACTATGATTAGGAGAAGGCTAAAAGAAGCATAAGATCAACAAAAAAGAAATTTTGATGCTCATTGGATATACTAAAGTTACGAAGTGGGAGATACGGTGTTCCTGAGAGTAATGCCCCAAAAAGAAAACCAAAAAAAAAGCTCTATAAAATTTGGAAAGGGAGAAAAATTATCTCCACAGTTTGCGGGACATTTTGAAATCTTAGAAATCAAAGGGTTGGTGGCATATAAGCTTTCATTACCTCCATTTTTAGCGCATATACATGATGTGTTTCATATTTCTATTTTGCGTCATTATATTTTAGATCCTTCGCATGTTATTGACTTTGGTCATTTGCAAGTTTTAGATGAGGGAACAATAATGGCTGAACCAATTCGCATTCTAGACCAACGAAATTTGCATCTTAGACAATGGTTAGTGGATCAAGTTAAGTTCTAGTGGGACAACTATAGTCCCAGTTCAACTACTTAGGAGGACACTGAGGAGATTCGTAACCGTTTTCCTTACCTTTTCTAAGGACTTTGAGATGAAGTCGATTATTAAGAGGGGGTGTATGCAGTGCCCCACTTTAGTCAACTGACAGTGATATGACATTAATATTTAGTTAGCCCTAAGGCCCACACATTATTCTTGAGGACCTCAAGTTGAGGATCCGGACACATGACTCTACTATTGGTGATTGTGATATTAGTGGTTGTGATGTTTATGTTTGTTCTCCATTTATATTATGATGATTGTAGCATTAATGGTTATGCAAGTTCCCTATTGATATTATGAGGATTGTAGCATAAATGGTTATGTTTGGTTTCTATTGAATTTATGATGATGATGGAAATAAAGGATATGTATGCTCTCTATTTGATGTTATGATGATGATAGTCATGATGATGTGTCCCCTATGTTACCTACTTGCATTAGTTCTGGTTCACAATGAACAATGATGTAAATGACTAGGTGATGTTGATGATGCTATTATGACAATGACTAACACCGAGAAACCTTGTTATTGATGATTATTGAGTATGGCAGGAAACCACCAGAGGCACTCACATATGACGAGTTGACGACACCTGGTTTGGTGAAAAATTTATATTATATTATCTTTCAAATTCTATTCCAATTTTGAAACCTACTATATATGCTTATCTGTATTATGATGATATGTTAGTGGTTGTAGGCACAGATTTGTTGCTTGGCTGAATGCCTCACATATGGGTGATGGGGTTGTACAATTAGATGGAATTGCATGGGAGGGGTGGGGTAGTGTCCATGATCTCACCCACTGGCACTCCCGTCATGACTTGGGCTGGAAAGATTCAAACACCTTCACCTTGAAGATCACGATGGCATGCGGGTAGGTCCCAAATTTGGGTCACTCATGAGGATTTTACCAGGGGTCATGCATCAAGGTAGATTTCTTCATCCTCGACACCATTAGTCTTACTATAGAAGGGAACATAAGAGATGATAGTGGTCTCTGTCATTGCACCTATACTTTTCCCTCGTAGCCACTGAATGATTGAAGGGCAAGTGGTGTGGCACCCTTAGAACTTCAAGGGAATTTCTTGTAGGGCTCGACCAACTTTGCACCCTTGGAATCACAAATAAACTGTTAGGTGTGGCACCCTTGGAACTTCAAGGGAATTTCCTGACTAAACTTGACACCTTTAAAATCATTAAAAATAAAAAAATTAATAAATATAATCAAGATGTAAAACGAGGTAAATTCACATCAAGAGTAAATGATGTTAGAAACCGAGCTAATTAAATCAAGAATAAAACATGGGTTAAGAGGATCATAGGAAGAAATAAAATATTTTAGCTTAAAAACTCAACCCTTCCCATGTTGGAAAATATTAGGTAGATAATGTAGTTTAATGAGGTAAAAAGGGGAAAGAGGGACATAAATGTAAGGATAAATATTAATCCTAAAATAGTTAAACCTAATTAAGAGAAGAGGATGGTGAATTAAAATAATATTAATAAATTAAATTTTAGAGAAATTTAGAGAACCTCCATGTGGCAACAACCAACATAAGAATATCCATCTAAGATATAATTTGAGTTAAATTAGGGAATAGATAGGGGATCAAATCTTGACTTATAAATTGACTTTAGTAATGAACACAAATTGAGTAAAAATTGGGATCAAGTGACAACTAGGAGAATAAATAAGAATATTATTGAGGTGAGGAAAAATATTAGTTTTAGTTTAAAATTTAAGTAAATAATTTTGGATACCCTTGATGAGAGAGTGACACATGGGTGGGTGAATAATCAAACTATTGAATTATAGAAAATAATTAATTATGGATGAAATGCCAAGTGTCACCTATGAGGACTCCTATAAAAGAAGGGGTAGGCCATGCATGAAGGGAATTTTTCTTCACCCTATTGTTGGATGGATGAGACTATGTTAGGGTAGTGACTACGAGATATAGTGAGCTTGGTGTGGTAGATGACTTTAGAAAGGGGACTCTTGAGCCAAGGAGTGCTCCCCTCTACTAGCTAATACATTCTTCCATTGTACAACCCCATTGCAGCTCGGGGGTCCGCAGGGAAGGAGATTACCCAAGGAGTAGGCTTGGAGGTTAGATGGTGGGTCATTACATTCAGATTAAGCACATCGACATTCACACATGGAGGCGACCACAACAAAGGAGGGAAAACAATGACAAGTCATGTTTGAATCTCGTCTCTTCGTGAACGGTACCTATGTTGTTATAATATTCTTGTCTATGATCTCATTATGGTTTTAGTTAATAGCATGTAATTAGATGATATGTTCAATGAAGTAAAATTCAAGAAATTTTTATATAATGCTTAATAATTTTTGGGTTCCCAATGCTATTTTCCTTATGGATTTATGTTTAGAATTTTAAAAAAATTTAAAAAACTTATAAGGTTAGTCCTTACAGAGAGGATCTACATAAAGGAAGGACATCATATATAAGTCAGTCAAGATGTCATATTTGATGAAAGTATTGCACTCAATAAATATAAGGAACTTCATATGGACTCTGATGATGAAGAACTTCCAGTATTTGAAGAACAAGTTACCAAGGAAGAAGGAGAATCTAATAATGAAGATGAAGGTCCCAGTGAACCTATTCAACTTATCGTCATCCCTGAATCAAGAAAGAGACCTAACTGGTTGATGTCTACACTACTTGATACAAAGGGTCATGGAGTAGCTAAGGGCACATTCAAGGAAACAAAGAAGCCTAAAGATATTCTGAGTATGCAACCTACATGACAAAACTAATAGAATCATAGCCATCAAATTTTGAATAAGTTGTCAATCATCACGAATGGAAGGATTCCATGAATGAAGAATATCAAACCCTAATGAAGAATGGAGTTTGGGATATCATGCCTAGGCCCGAAGACAAATATGTGGTAGCTTCTGAATGGATCTATAAGATCAAACATGCAATGGATGGAAGTATTGACAAGTATACGAAAAAATTGTGGCTAAGGGTTTCTCTCAACTAGAAGGCATCGACTATGAAGAGACATGTGCTTCGACAACAAGGTATACAACTATACATTCGCTGGTCTCTCTGGAAACATCAATGGGATGGAACATCCATCAAATGGATGTCAAGACTGCATTTTTGAACGACACAATTGATGAGAAAGTCTATATGTAACAACCTTTCGGATTTGAAGTTAAAGAAAAAAAGGCATATGTTTTCTGATTGAAGAATGCATTAGATGGTCTCAAGCAAGAACCAAAGGCATCGTATGCTAGGATGGATGCATGCCTTTAGATATTAGGCTTCACAGATATTTTTGTTGATCTAAATCTTTATATTAAGGTTCCGAAGGGTGAATCAGTAATCATTCTTATGTATGTGTATGATATTCTCTTGATAGGTGTAGAAGGTCAAATTTAATAATGGAAAAAGAAACTAACAACAAAATTTGACATGAAGGATCTAGGGTTGATGCACTACTATTTGGGACTAGAAGTATGGAAGGGACCTGATGAGATCTATCTAGGTCAACGAAATTATGTGGTCAATATGTTGAAGAGGTTTGACATGATGGATTGAACACCAATGACAACCTCGATGATAATTTTTTTTAAAAGAACAAGGAGTTCTGAATCAAGCCCCGAGGATCCTTCCAAGTATTCAAAATTAGTTGGCTCATTGATGTACTTGGTGAATACTCAACGACATATGATTTGTAGTAAATGTTCTTAGTCAATTCTAAGTGGATCTAAATCATGATCATTGGATAGAAGCAACACATATTCTAAGATATCTATAAGGAATCATCCACTACTACTTAAAGTACGATATGAGAAATGACACCCAATTAATTGGAGATACAGATTATGAATACGAAGGCAGTGAGCAAGATGAAAGGAACACTACACGAGGATGTTTCAATTTGGGATCCTCCATGATCTCATGGATGAGCCGAAATAAAGATACAGTTGCTTTGAGTAGTGTTGAGGCAGAGTATATTACAACCTATGAAGTAAGAAAGTAAGCGTTATGGTTGAGGAAGCTACTATATGACCTATTTGAAGGACCAATGGACCCTACAGTGATATGTCCTGATAAGACCAACTCTATATGATTTCCTGAAGACCCAATATTTCATGGAAAGACAAACCATATGAACAACAAGTATCACTACATTCAGAAGTTAGTACAAGATGGTGTATTGCAGTGACAATATATCTCCATCGATGAGTATGTACCAAACATATTGAAAAACTCTCTTCCTAATAAGAATCTTGTGTATTTGGGAGACACCATTGGTTTGGTTGATGTATCCTCCCTAGTTGAGAAGGAGATATAGGAACATCATTATTTTCTTCACTGGGGAAGATAGAATGGAGGATTAGGTAAGCATCTCGCATCAGATACTCTCTAAGGATGAGGTAGGTCATCAAAGATGAGAGTAGTTGTGGACTGATATTAGTTGAGGGTTGACTACCCAAGATAATAATAGTCCAAATAAGGTCATACTCTCTGAGCACTGAGGTGGAGTATGTACCTTAAGAGACAATCATGATGGTGTCTATAAACCACCAGCATTGTGCTCTTATCTTGTGGAGAGATGGAGTTGTTAGTGAAGGCATTGTTATGTGACAATGTTGGTTGGTATGATGCTAGAAAAATGGGCTACAAATCTGGCTCTTCTTATGATATCTCTTAAGATTGAGAATGCCCATGTACCATTTATGAACACTTCCCTAGTTAACAGGGAGTGTTGAAAAATGTGTAACTAGGTTTGCTCTTCATAAATATGAAATGTTATTTTGATCCTTGAAAATTATAAAATGAAAGAAAATTATTCTTATTGTTTTTGGAGCATACATTTCTTTCTCAAGGTCTTTTATTTTATAGTTCAAACATCCATTGAGTTATTTTAGGGTTTGTCCTAGGTCAAGCGGTCAAAAGAGTCATTGGCATAAGTTGAATACCCCATCAAGCACATTGTAACTTGTAAATAGAATTATTTTTGTATTTAAAAGTGTCAAGATACCCTCCGAGATCAATTCAACCTGGCAACTAGCAAGTCAACCTAAAAGGAAGAGCCACACCCACCTTGAAGAGCCTATATATAGGTGGAAACTCATCCTCCTTGAGACACATTCATTCATCACTCGTTTATAGTGAAGAAGGAGGAATAAGTAGGAAAAAAATAAGGAAGAGGATGAAGGAAAATTTTGTTTGGGCTATTTCTCTCTCACACCTATGAAGGAAGACTAGGATTTTTGCAACAGATCTAGGGTTTTCACATACAAATTCAATATTTCAGTAAAATAAGGCAAGAAAGTCAAGTAAAGGTCACTTGAAATGTCATCCTCAAGCTACAAAAGTTAGATAGAGGCAAGTGAAGGTCGAAAGAAGCCTTAGAAGGCCTAATGAGGCACACATGTGTGGCAATCGTAACTATAAGAGGGATGAAAATTTTAGGTCTACAGTGGAGGCTGAAATTCTGCAGCATAAAGTCAGAGAAGTGCTAGTGGAAGAGATTTGATTGGATCAAGCTTAGCACATCATCCAAAGTGGTTGGTATTAGTTTTGGCGGGTATTGGTTTCAATATTAAGGTCTTGGAAATTGTCAATTGGAGAATCTATAAGGAAGAAAAGATATTTGCGGGTTTTGCTGTCAAGTAGAGAGGTTTTGGCCTTGGCTTGCAGCTTATATTTTGTTTTCTTGTTATTTTTATTTTTATATTTGTTTAATGATATACAAACATAATAATAAGTAAGAAATCTAATAATTAAAAAGACATCAGAAGAAGATATCAAGTAAAGATAAATCACCCTAATCATTGCCTTATATATTTCTCAACAAATGCTTCATTATGACCTGAAGAACCTCCTACACAAAAAAGTTCATATCATTCCATCCTATCACTTTCAACTCACACATTAGTCATGAAAATATCACCAAACTACTTAAGTCCATATAAACCAACAACCATCCATTGGAATACATGGGTAACTAGCATCTACAATCACCAGTCTAATAGGAAGTCCCTTCATGTACATGGTTCGTCCAACCTCTTATTTAACTCCCGCTAAATTTAAAACTTCACCTCTCAGAACAGACAAAAAATAATATGGTCCATGCATACAACATCCAACTAACACATGGAAATAATCCTTCAAGTGTTGAAGAAGTCCATCATAGAGGTTGTTGCACTAAACTAGACAAGTTATATAAGTCATCAAAGACACATGAAAAAGTGATATACATGCTTATCTAGGTCTTACATCAATATTTAATTTACATGTTACAAAGATATGGGTACATACTCCATCACATGGAGATATCAAGTATAAGCATAAAAAATCTCAACGACTAATACATCAAATCAAAACATGGTATCATTGATGTGTTTCAACTACAATGTGTGACTCACAATACAATATGGTCTACTATGTTTTTGTTCCTTACAAATTACACATTTTTACCTCATTTTCCCATCATCCCTTGACCTTCTTCTGCTACCATAACATTTTACAAGAACTGTCACATGCTTCTTTTGAACTAAGTTCCCCCCCCCAAAAAAAATATATTGTTTCCAGGACCTCATTTATGTCCTTCCTACTACAATATCATCATTCCATAAAATAAAAATAAAATGTTCTTTAAATTAAAAAATAATGTGGACTACAAAAAAGAAGAAATATACATATTTCGTTAGTTTTACTTAAAAGTATTATAAAATGTAGCTACACTCTAACTTTAATTGCGATTGATTTATTATTGTTGATATTACAACCCAATAAAAAAGAGATAAGCTAAAAATATTTCAGTCTCACCGACAATTATAAATAAATTATTTCCATGTCCATATAAAATAAGATAATTTTATATCAACTTTTAAAATGATTTTATTAAAGTAATTAAAACAAAAAACCAAACAAAGTTGATATTATCTATATTTTTATATTTCAATTGGATGCATAAAAAAATATCCATGTTAAGTCATTTTTTTGAATATCAACTTTACAAAAAACATAAACATATATGTATATATATGAACCTTAGTAAAATATTTCAATGTGCAAAGAGAAGAAGTAATTGAAAATAAAATTATTTAATTCCTTCCTTATAATCCTAATAAGAGGGAGATGTGCAATTAATTCAATTCTTAATATAAAATTAATATGTGACATTCAAAAATATTAATAATAATTAAAATATTCAATGTGATCATCAATAAAATATTTCAACATATAAAATTAAATAATATTGAAATGTATTTTCAAATATATTATATAGAAAAAAAACTTAATGTGAACAATGTTATCCATAATAATAAATATTTGAATGCTCTTAATATAAATTACTTCAATGTTAATCATTTATGATTTAAAATAATAATACTAATAATGTCTTTGCATTATAAAATATATAAAAAATTAATATTTTATTGTTATAGCATTTCAAGTATGCTTAAGCTATTTTATTCCATGTATTTAAGGGATTTTCTGACGCAGTAGAATTGAGACTATGGATTCCTTTTGGTCGATATAGAGCCCCTCGAAACAGTGAACCCTAAAATTAAAAATAAAAGTTGAACCTCGTAGTAAGAGGCCCTTTGAAATATTTATACCCCATAACAAATGAATTAACCCAATGAGATTTATGTATTCAACCTCATGGGTCCCACTGGAGTAGGTCATAGGTTGACCTTGACTTGAGATCAAAGGTCAAGCTTTTTTCTTTCATTGTGATCCTCCCTACACACTGAATTACTCGAAATCCAACTACATTGATGCTTCTACCCGAGGTAGGGTAAGGATGTCAGAGCCTATCTTCCTTTCTCTACACTGACCCGATCTCTTTGAATACCTAATATGTTTGATTTAGTTTCAATCATGACTTTGAACTTTTGTTGGTGAGTCCTTCAAAGGATCAAGACCAAAATTATACACTCCTTCCTATTCTCGAACAATCAACTATGGAGAGATGACTTACATTGCTCATACTACAAGCCTAAAACTCCTATTGATGAATTTCTCCTCTTCCTTTGAACCTGACCTTTAATCAATTCTTCTCAATATAGTTGTTAAAACTTATTTGTTCTGACCTTCCCCAGTCTTCCACCTATGCTTCCTTCTAGTTTCAACATTGCTCTTTTAAACAAGTTTGATATAAGCTCTCCTATTTTGTTTCTTTACGAATTTATCACTCCTGAGACTGACTCATGGTCACTTTACACTACGTAGAAGTTCTCTAATTCTAGTTTCATGCAATGATCTATGATCATTTAAAAATATTCATTTACAAGGTTCAACTTTGAATGCATGATCCATAGTCTCTCCTTCAACATGACCTCCTCTATCCTCTTAGCACATTAAGGATTTAAAAAATGAGGTTTTCCATCCTATAAAAATAATTCTGACATGCATTTAGATATAGTCCCAAAATAAGAAAATTTCACTAGTCATATTGATCACCATAGGTGTACTGACAAAGAAAGATACACAATGCTATTAAACTAAAAAAAATGTATTTAAATAACCCACATACTTTGCAAGGATTCTTCTTGTCCTCTAATTAGCTCTTTGTTTGAATCTTTTATATATTTTTCATATATTTACATGAGATAGGATATCTCCTAACACACTTAGAGAGAATGGACACATGTCCACTCCTCCCAAAACTAACTCCTACCTTATCTAGACAGGTGTTAGCATTGTGTATGCCCACTTGGGGAAAGTATCATCTTGCATAAAATATACTAACAAACTAATTATATAGGTCTTTATTACATAAAATAACATGAAATTACAACAAAATACTAATTCTAATTTTATACAAATTTACAAATTGAGGGAATTTATTCTCCCCTTTGTGAATTTGCATGGCCCCTTTTAGCATCTGGTCAAAATGAGCTACTTGGAGATGAATGATCCTACATCAGACTCTCAAAGTTAAAATTTTCCATGACATCCTAGTCATGAGCATTGACTTTGTTTACCCCTCCTAGGTCCCATAAAAAATGTTGTTGCTACCCATGCATTGTGTTGTGTTGCTAGTCCATGGTTGACCCTAACTTTCTAGTATGCCATATTTGGTTTTGCAATTCCCTATATGCATTGATAACATAATATTGTACAGTTAGTTGCACTTTGATATTGGTAGTTCATCTCTTTTTTTTGTACCTTCCCGTGGAAACCCTTTGAATCAACATCCACATCTTGATTTCACCTTCCAATCTTGCTTTGGATTGAAGATTGCTATCATCAACTTCTAGTCTAGTTTTACACATTGAATTTTTATCATCTAACCTAATAATTTATGCTTCAAGTATTTTAATTCCAATTTTTTTTTTAATGTTTCATCACATTTTAGGAGATATTTATTTAAGCGTTGATCGTCATCTCCATTAATCTTCCCAAGACTATCTTTATAAGTAAATTCTTCCTTGCTTAATTCAACAATATGATTTGGCAATTTTTTCTTTAGAAATCCGTTCCTTGACTCTACACAATATTCACTTTGGCTGCATAAGTAAGAGAAACTTGTTTCCTCCATCCTGATAAGGGAGATTTGATTTTTTTCATTCATTTCCATGCCAAATTTCACACTCGGTTGTGCTTCGGTGTCTTGAAAAGACATTCCTTTACTATACTTTGGACTTGTAATAGTTTCAAATGGTTGTTACATACCTACAAGGCCTATACTTATGAAAAAAATATTATTATTAAAATCACAAGGTCTTATTTCCTTATTTGATGTATTCATCATAAAATTTTGATTTCTATCCTTCAAGCAATCCAAGGGACTCTTAATAGATCTCTTGTCAATAGGTTTAATTGTCAATACTCCATTAACTCAATCTCAACTTTACACTTCATGATTATTTCACTTTAATTGCACCCTGCACCCATCTCATCTATTTGTAGAGATTCTCCTTTTAAATCTTTGTTTTTTTCTTTATCCCATAGAGACAAATTTGCAAGTTCCTTTTGCATGACAATTTGTAATAATTGTCCTTTCTCCTCACCTACATATTTCACTCCAATTTCTTCTATGTATAAGCCTTATTTGATAACTAAGAATTATATAAAACAAACTTTCCAACAACTTCCACGTGGTGTTCACATATCATTCCTTTATCACTTTCATGGTTACCTACAGAAGTTAGCTTGGTTATGGTTGCTTCAACAAATTATTTCTCTATCTGTTCACAGACTTTTGCATTCTCCACTTGAGCTCATTAATATTCTCCCTTCACTACTACAGTTTCATCTTCATATTGTTGTTGTTGTGTATGGTCCTCCCTCTTGTTTCCTTCATGAGAGCATTTTATCTCATCTTCTTCTTCAATTACAATTGCAATGTCCCTCACTTGTCAACACTTTGAAGAGATATCATCTCATCCTCCTCCATCATTGTTATGAAACTAGCTCACAAAAAGATAGAAAAGAAATATCAACACCTTAAAAATAAGCCTCTTCAAGGGGGCAAACTCCTTTACATTACACAAATGAATATTTCTTGGATGATACAAATGACAATACCTCCTTTCTATATATAGGAGTCTAAGGGGTCATAATGTAATCAGAGCCAACATAACAATAATAATGTAAGGGCACAACAATAACAATAGTGGGCTTCTATGGGGCATAATAATAACAATATGGGGACTATGTGGGCACAACAATATAATAAGGGGGTTGAAATAATAATAATAAGGGGTTACACTAGTAGTATAGGGACCTAACATGCCCCTCTCCTTCAAAAAGATTGTCCTCAACACTTGAGTAGTTCTGGATGCTTCTATATAAAATTCTTGTCCTCCCATCTAGAATCTTCAGCGGGTAAGTTATTCCACTTGATGAGATACTCTGATATTGATTTGTTTCATAGCTGTCAGGTTCTTGTTTCCAATACCACTTCAAGATCCAACATGATTTTTCCTTCCTCGTCAAGTTCCAACAATATTGTTTGAATAGGGAGCTTGTCACTTATAAACTTCTTCAAGCATGAAACAAGGAAAACGGGGGGCACTCGGGAAGATGTAGGAAGCTCCAATTTGTATGCCATAGTACCAATCTTTTGCGGCACCTTGTAAAGACCATAGTGATAATTTATTATCCTTCTTAGCTTGCTTGAGGGACATTTGTTTGTATGGTTGTATTCGTAAAATTACCCAGCCACCTATATTAAAACTTCTTTCGCTGCGATGTTGATTTTCTTGTTGTTTCATTCAATTTTGTGTCAAAGTGAGGTTATCCTTTAAGAGATGGAGAACCTATTGGTGTTGAGTATCTACCTTAACACCTTCATGAGATACAATATGACCCAAGTATTCCACCTCTTGTACTCCAAAGAAACATTTGGATGTTTTTGCATATAATTATTTCTCATCCAATAGTCTAAGCACTCTATCAACATGTTGAACATGATCCTTCCAAGACTTGTTGTATATTTTTATATCATCAAAAATTACTAACACAAATTTTCTAAGGAAGGGTTTGAAAATGGAATTCATCAAACCTTGGAATGTAAAAGGTGCATTGGTAAGGCCAAACGGCATGACCAAAAATTCATCATGACCCTCATGAGCTTTGAATGTTGTTTTCAGAATGTCTCTAGTCTTCATTCTGATTTGACGATATCCTGCATGAAGGTCCAACTTGCTGAAGTAAATTTCTCCATGCAATTCATCCAATAATTCATCAATGAGAGAAATGGGAAATTTATCTTTAATAGCTTGTTGAACTCTTTCTAATCCGGACACATGCACCATGATCCATCCTTCTCGTGCACCAATACTATTGAAGCATAGAAAGCACTTTGACGAGGTTGAATTATACTAACCTCTAGCATTTTTGCAACCATACGTTCAATTTCACTCTTTTCTGCAAAGGGATATCTATCAAGCCTGAGGTATGGAAGAACACTTCCTGGAAAATGAATAGCATGGTCATGATCACAAATAGGTGGGAGGCCTTTGGGAGTCTCAAATACCTTGGAATGATTCTCCAAGACTTTTTTGAGATCTAGAGAAATAGATGATTTCGACGTGGGAACCCCTAGCAAACATAATTGTGCAATTACGCCTCTTTATTCTTTCTTTAGAATATTTGTCATTCCGTTAGAGATGATTATATTTTGAGTTTCCCTTTGATACCCCTTAATTCAACTTCCTTTCCTTGCAAATAAAATTTAATGAAAAGTTCTTGAAAATTAAGAGCTATTGTACCCAAGGATTGTAGCCATTGGACTCCTAGTAGAACATTAGCACCACCCATTGGAATGGAAAGAATTGCGCTATTCAATACATATTCTCCCATGGATAGCTTGATATTATGGCACTTTCAAGAGCAATTTATGGTTCCTCGATTTACAACCATCACTTGATACTTTCGTGCTGGATATAGGAAGAAATTCAATTATTTGGCTATCTTACAAAGAATAAAATTATGGGTACTACCTGAATCAATCAACACTATTACCTGTTTCTTCTTGATATGTCCTTATATCTTGATAGTTTGAGGACTGGTAATTCCGGCCAATGCATTACAAGATATTGTTAGATTAATTTCTTGATGCTCGATATGATCTTTCGCTTCTTGAACCTTTTTCTTCTGGATATCTCCTTCTATCTTGAGAGTTTGAGGAGTGGTAATTCTTGCCAATGCTTTACAAGATATGGTCGGATTCATTTCTTCTTTCTCTGGGGTTGGTTCCTGGTATATATCCTCTTCTTTTAAAATTTCTTGATCCTTTTCTTCCTCCTCTTCACAATCAATGTAAAATAATTTCTTCTCAACACACTTATGACCTTTAATATATTTGTTATCACAATTTTAGCAAAGCCCTTTTTCTCTTGTTTCTTCACATTGTTGTGGCTTCAACCTTGTAGGTTGTGGAAGGCTAGGAGAAATAACACTTCCATAATTATAGTTGTGAGGGGTAGACATCCTTGTTGCCATAATTTTTCTTTCCACTTTTCTCTCCAGCTCGAATGCCTTCTCCAATGAATCAACTTCCCAAAGATGAACCTCATGTTGAATGTTATCCTTTAAAGTCCCTATGGAGACATCAATCCTCTACTTCGTTGGAATATCATTTTCCCTTATATTCAATTTTTGAAAGTCCTCAATGTGTTCTACCATTGACCACTTTTGTTTGAGATTTACCAATTGGCTAAATAAGGTGTTTCTCTTTGTATCCTCATATTTTTCTATCATTTCCTTCATGAAAATTGACCATGTCACATGTGGTTTACAAGAACAAAGCCCTTTATACCATAAAAATTGATTATGTCCCAAATATGAAGATGCAATATGTACCTTTTGTAACAGTTGCACCTCATGTAGATCAAAATATTTCTCCATCTGTATTATCCAATTTACTGGATCCTTGCCATCAAACTTCCTCATATCACCTTTTCTTGATTTTAGGAGCTCGATCTTGAAACGACTGTAAATCTATAATTTCAGATCTTCACATTCTACAATTATGTCCTACAATTTCCCTCTGAGTCATATTTCTAAAACTACAAGTCTCATCAAGATTAGATTCTACGAGGAAGAGTTATGTCAAATATCCCACAATGACTTGATTATATACTATTTTCATAAAGAAAACTTGTACGAAGTGCCACGTGTCACTGTTTCAACCTTAGGACCTAAAACCAACACACAAAAACTATAGTTTGTTTTCTTTCCGTAACTTCTTACACAATTTCAATATGATGCTCAAAGCCAAAGTTATGATGATTTTCCCAAGGTCACCTATTTGGGATGTAATTCAGGAGCCTGCAGAAACCCTAACTTTCTTGGACTACATCTCCGAAAATATAGCGAAGCAAGATCTGAAATTCAGGCTTGAGCTTCATCAAGTTTTTGGTTCAACTCGGTTTTATTTTTAGAGTATAAAAATGTGTAGAAAAATAATTATAGTGAAAATTACATGATGACCTTTTTAAGATGGACTTCTGGAGCTTTCGAAAACCCTAACTTCCTAATATCATATCTCCGAAAATATAGCAATACAAGATATGAAATTAGGAGCCAAGCTTCAACACAATTTCTTCTCAAATGGGTTATTGTTTTAGCATCTGAAACATCACAGGAAAACAGTTATAGCTAAAATACCATGATGACCTATTTGGAGTAGAGAAACCCTAGAATCCAAAGCTCTGATACCAAATGTTATGGAACCATCTCACAAAAAAATAGAAAAGAAATATCAACGCCTTAGAAATAAGCCTCTTCGAGGAGGAAACCTCCTTTACATTACAAAAATGAAAATCTTGGATGATTCAAATGAAAGTACCTCCTTTCTATATATAGGAGTCTAAGGGGTCATAATGTAATTAGAGCCAACATAACAACAATGATGTAAGGGCACAACAATAACAATAGTGGGCTTCTATGGGGCATAATAAGAACAATATGGGGACTACATGGACACAAAAATATAATAAGGGGGTTGAACTAATAGCAATAAGGGGTTACACTAGTAGTATAGGGACCCAACAATCATTATGACAACTACACATGGCTTCCCATCCATATTACTCTCATAACCTACAACCATACATAAAGTGTCAATATGAAAAACGTAAGGATCTCTAGCCTTATTCGAGATCTCTAAAATCAGATCTCCAAACTCATCAAAATATCCTTCTAAATTCAATCTTAGCTCATAGTCTTCCCTTTTCTCAAGAGTCACAAAATTCTTAAGTAAAATTGGCTTGTATGTTTCTCTTTCATCCTATTGGTTACATTTTTTAGACACACCCTCTTCCACCTCTAGTTTAGTGTGTTGAATGCTCACCTTCAATCTTGCTACCCTTCCTTCCAAGGGGCTTAATTTTCCATACAAATCAGTAAAATCAAATAGAGGTGGAGTTGTAGATCCCAAGTAATTTTCACTCCTTACCAACCACTCTACTTCATCTTCATCAAGAGCCAACTAAAATTCTTCCAGCTTCTTAGTTTCTTCACTTCGCTCTACAAGCATTACATTTAGAAATTCTATTTTTCCTACCTCTTTATTTCAAAAATATGATTCCCATGGAACTCTGGTGTTGTCTCTATCCCTTAGAGACAATTTCAGAATTTCTTCTCTCTCTGTGATAGCTGGAGTCAATTATCTTCTGTCGTGGCCTTCATGACCTACGTATGAACATGGTTGGCTAGTTTTAAAAATATGAGGCACTTGGACCTCTAGTAGTGGTCCTAACATCATTTGTTTTTATGGACCTTTCTCATAGTCCGTGAGACTTTTAGTTGGTCTCATCTCCTTTCTTCTAAAATATTTACCAAGTTCAAAAGCATGAACTATTTCAGCACTAGAATTAATAACTTTGGTCTTCATCAATAAAGTACTCAACAAGTACTTCATTTCCTTCACCATTTCCTTAGGGTTATTATTCTTAAAGCTCTTCCTTCTAATAGGAAATTTATACTTCTGGTCTTCCTTCTCTCCCTTTTGTAGCATCTTTCTTACTATGTTGAGTCTTTCTCTTAACTCAATCATCTCCCTATTAAACTCTTCTTCACTCATCCTCCTTTTTGTGCCATATTTCTTGACATATTTAATTCCTCGAGTGTGACCCTCACTTAAAACCTGATCATGACCATCAATGATCATTTCTTTCTTTTTTCTCATGAGCTTCTCCATTCTTATTGTGAGCTGCAACCTAACTTGTAACAAGCCTCACTTGTCTTGTTACCTATACACCTAACCTTAGCCTGGCTATTGGTGTTCCTCTACTTCCCTTCTCTAGGACCTTGTCGAGCACTCCTTACTCCTCTTTGGATATTGAACCCTCTTCTCAGTTCTTGAGAAGTCTTCTGGTTCTATCCTCTTGAGGACCTCCTTTGTCCCCTCCTTTCCAACCATAGTTGGAATTATTTAGATGTAGTCTCTCTCCTACAAGGGTTTATTATGCCATAGCCTTTGAGAACATAGTTGGTCCTCTTCCCTTAAAAAATTATCACAACTTCTCCTCTTGTGAGGGTTATCATGCTACAACTTTTCTCGTTGTAATGGATGCTACTTGGGGTCTCTAGTTATACTCTTGTTTCTCATTGTGCTAATGTGTTCTCTTCGAAAATCATCATTCCTTGGTCCTTTGTCTAGAAATTTTCTTTGCTCTACAACCTCTTCTTTCTTTATTGATTTTTGATATGTCTTCTAACCCTCTATATACAATTCCTCCTAGTTATGTTCCAATCCTCTTTACAATCTAGAGCTCAAACCTTCAAATATTACCCTTTAATCTTTACTTGACTGAAACCTTTGTTCCTTAAGCTTCAGTATCTCATCAACTGTCCTTAATCGAAGGCACCCTTAGCTGTTTTGCAGTTTCCATCAAAGAGATGCACTCTCTTGCTTTTTAATTTCCAAAGAGAATTATTGCTTTGATACAACATAACACAATAGTGGTGAGATGACAAATTCCTTTTGGTCGATATCAATCTCCTCAAAATAATGAACCCTAAAATCAAACATAAAAGTTGAACCTTGCAGCAAGAGGCCCTTTGAAATCTTTATACCCCATAACAAACAAATTAAACCGAACTACAGTTATATATTTAACCATGTGGGTCCCACTAGAGTAGGTCAAAGGGCGGAGGTTAGACCTTTGTCTTTCATTGTGATCCTCCCTATGCACTGGCTTTCTGAAAGCTGACTAGGCCGATGGTTCCCCCGAGGTCGAGGTCAAGAGGATGACTCATATCTTAGTTCCTTTCTCCACACTAGCTTGACCTCTCTGAAGCCTAACTAGATTGATTGAGTTTCAGTCCTGAATTTGAACTTTGGTTGGTGATTCCTTCTATCGGTTGAGGTTGAAGTTATGCAGTTATTCCTATTCTCAAACTATTATCTAATCCTTAAAGATTTTTATTGTACAATATGTAATTAGTTTCATATTCTATTTTTACAATTAATTAGTTACCGAGACACAATTGTCTCATACCTAGATTGAAAATGTATAAATAAGTGAATTTATCATTGATATGATGTTATTCCTTTATTTAATTTATTTCGGCTTGTAAATTAATATCATATCCCTGGTTTAATTGTTTATAAACTCCATGCCTGCTAAGTTTGTTTATAAGGAGGTGTTTTCAAAGTTTATGGAGAGAAAAATGTACAAGTTTCATAAAAGGCATTTTGAGGAACACATTGCTTCCAAAGGCATGAACTAAACATTGTGGGAGTGCAAGAAACATAGTTAAAAGCAAACAAGGTAAAAGTGATTACCCACCAGTAACTCTTATTGTTGGAACAATTGACAATGAATAAATAACATTGAATATTAGGGAAGATTTGAAGCATTTGTTTTGGAAGTGTATTATTAATTATTTTTAGTCGATTTTTTTTATCCATATTTGGCATTTGAATTTAATCCAAATATTACTGGAAAGTAGAGAATGCTTCAAGTTTCTTGAAAGTGAAAGTAAAAAAAGATTTACATAATTTTTTGACAAGGATTTGTAGAAATTAAACGACTATGGAGATATTTTCTAGAATATGAGATTGCAAGTAACATGAATACATTTCCTATATATTTTATATTATTCTAGAAATAACATATTTGTGTGAAATTAAGCAGAGACAGAAAGGTGAAAGTGAACAAAGAAAGAGGTAGAGGTAGAAAGGTGAAAGTGAACAGAGAAAGAGGCAAAGGCAGAAAGACGGAATTGAATAGAGGAAGAAACAGATGGAGAAACATGAAAGTGAATAGAGAAAGAAACAAATAAACGTGAAATATAATCATAGAAAAAGTTGGTGAGTACGAAGTGAATGGAAATTGTATCAAATTGTGATTAAAGAAAATGTTTCTCATTTTCTTTAATCACAATTTGATACAATTTCCATTCACTTCGGTTTCTCATTGCTTTTATCAAATATATTTAAGAGAAAGAAAATGGTAAAGAAAAGTAAAATGAGAAAGTAAAAGTAAAAGTGGAAAATAGTGGAAATGGTTAAAGAAAATTGAAATGAGAAAGTAAAAGTAAAAGTGGCTAAGTCTGAAATTAAGAAACTTGGAGTTAAAAGTGGTGGAAATATAAAGTAAAAGAAAAAGTGCCTAAGTCTGCAATTAAGTAACTTGGAGTTAAAAGTGGTGGAAATATTCGAGGACAACTTTTTTTTATTTTGATTTGAAATAATTTTTAAAAGATGTAGAGAAAAAGAGAAATAGAAATAGTGAGAATTAAACCTAATTCTCTACTAGGTTATTTTTGGAGCTCACCAACAAACCATTAAGCCAAATCTTTGTTTAAATTAAAAGGAGAAGGAGATTTATGTTTTTATTTTTAAATAATATTGCACATAATTCATATTTACAAAAGGATTTGTTTGGTTTCAATTAATCATGACTTCATTGATTTCAATAGTTGGTAGAAGAAAGTCTAGAGAAAGGAGGGACTGTAATAATAAGGGTGATAGGAAGAAAGGAGAAAAACAAAATGTCAAATGTTTTAGATGTGGAAAAGTTGGTCACACTGCAACTAATTGTAAAATTCCTTGGGAGAAAGTCAATGAAAGGAGAGAATAATTGAATGAAAAGAAATATCAACCACCACTAGATAAGGGAAAATCATCAAATTTTGCACATTATATTGTTGCTCATTGCAATTTTAATATTAATGATGTTTTTAGTACTACAATTTCTTCATGGCAAGATAGTTGGATTTTGGATTCATGTGCCACATTTTATATGAATTTTAGGAGATATTTTTTTTTAAATTTTAGTGACCAAGTTAATAGAGTAATATATTTTTCTAACAAATCTCAAATTAAGCCTCCAAGAATTAGATGCATTCGTTTGAAGATACCAAAAGTTGCAGATTATGTTCTACACGATATCCTTTACATTCCATAATTTCAAATAAATCTAATGTCTCTTATACATATTTGACAACAAGGGCATTCCATACAAATATTTGATGGCATCATTGAGATACATAGATCATCTGATCATGCAGTCATTATGACTGGTGTTGAAGAAGGTATGCTTTCAAAATTGAATGGCACATGATCTACTATAATGAATTCTTATGATAGTTCTGCTCTTTTAGCACAATGAAATGATACTCTATCTTCTAGTTTATTATGTCATGCTTGTTTTGGTCACATTAACTATGATAATATCATAATTATGAGAAAAGAAGGTATAAAAGGATTGCCTACAATTCCAAGAAATCTTACATCATTTGATGCTTGTATTTTCGGGAAATATTATAAGAATCTTTTTCATAGTTCCTCTTCTAGAGCTTCAAGAAAATTAGGTCTCATACATTTAGATTTATGTGGTCTTATGCTTGTTGCAACTTCCAATGGTAACAAATATATGTGACATTTATTGATAATTATTCGAGAATGTGCTAGGTGTATTTGTTGAAATATGAGTCACAAGTATTTGAAAATTTTAAAACTTGTTATTTGATGGTCAAAAATGAAACTCAACTGAACATTGGTATTCTCAGAACTAATAACCACAGTGAATATACTTCTAATACGCTTGAATAGTATTTAGAGGACAATAAGATAAAACATCAAACTACCATACCTTATAATCCATAACAAAATGGTGTTGCATAATGTATCAATAGAACTTTGCTTAAAATGGTTATATCTATGATGTTCTTTAAGAATTAAGTAGATGTTTTGGGGAGAAAATTTGCATTGTGCAACTTACATTCATAATCATTTTCCTTCTTCTATCATCAAGAATAAATCTCCTGATGAAATGTGGTATAATCGTCTTTATGTTATTCAACATTTTAGAGTCTTTGGTTCTCTATGTTATGCAACAAGTTGGGTTCTAGGAGTCACAAATGTATTTTCTTAGGATATTCTGTAACTTCCAAAGATTACAAGTTGTATGATGAGGAGAAAAAGAAATTTATTTTTTCCAGAAATGTTATTCTTCTTGAATGTGACAAAGATAATTACAATGTTGTTAGAAAACTGACTCATTTGGATAATTTTTCATCCAAAAAGTTCTATTTTGAATCTAATAATGATGTTCCACATAATAAAGGGGGGATTCCCATTCTAGAGAAGTCTGTGGTTCTTCCATTTTTGGTTCATGAGAATGTTATTATTGAAGAAAATTTGGATGATAGTAATGTTTCTGTAGGACCAACAATTTCTCTTGAAGAGCTTGTTCTTGAGCCTTCTTTTGAATATGATAAACCATCACAACCACTTCAACAAAGATCCATATGTGTTTAGATATTTCCAAGAAAGTATGATGATTTTGAAATAGGAAGTTCTTCTAAAGGTGATGTTACTTCGAGTTTAGGTAACGTTGCTCACGACTGTGGATTCAACCTTTCTACATTTAGTGAACCCAATTGTTTTGAAGAAGCTACTAGTTCTGATGAATGGAAGGATGTAATGAAAAAGCAATATGATGCACTTATTAAGAGTGGAACTTGGAGGTTAGTAGATCCTCCTACTGGTGCCAAACCTATTGGTTGTAAATAGGAGTATAAGATAAAATACAGAGTAGATGGTTCACTTGATAAATACAAGGTAAGGCTAGTAGAAAAAGGTTACGCTCAGAAGGAAGGTGTTGACTACATAGAGACATTTGCTCCTACAACACAATGGGGCATGATTAGAACTTTGTTTTCTCTTGTAGCTCAGAATAGTTGGAAGATACACCATATGGATGTTAAAACAACGTTTTTGAATGGTGATTTAAAGGAGGATGTTTATATGTTTCAACCTCAAGGTTTTGCTATTAAAGGTAATGAGAAAAAGGTATGTAAGTTTGTAAAGGCCTTATATGGATTGAAACAAGCATCCCGTGCATGGTATGAAAAATTAACTGAACACCTTCTCAAGTTGAATTATAAGTTGTTTGATCTGGATGATGCAAATCTTTTTGTTAAGAAAGTTAGAAGGTCGATTGTATATTTTGTTGTGTATGTAGATGATTTGATGATTATAAAAGATAATGATGACTATATAGCATCCATTAAAAGTGAGTTAGTGCAATTTTTTTACATGATAGATTTGGGTTTATTGCATTATTATTTAGGGATTGAAGTTGACCAAAAACCCAAATATATTTTTATTTCCCAGAAGAAGTATATTGGACAGCTATTGGACACATTTGGGATGCAGGATTGTAAACCTATTGCTACTCTTATGGAGAAAATTTTGAAACTTACTTCCACTGAAGGAAGTACATTTAAGGATCCAATAAAGTACATGCAACTTGTTGGAAGTTTGAATTTTCTAACTACTACTCGACCTGACATATATTTTGTTGTAGGGATACTTCCCAGGTTCATGCATTAGCCATGTGAAGGTCATTGGAATGCAGAGAATTGAGTGCTCAAGTATTTGAAAGGAACTCGAACATACAGCATCAAACATTCCATAGTTGTAGATTTACATCTAACTAGCTATTCAAATTCTGATTTTGATGGAGATAAGGAGAATGGGGTCTCTACTTCTGGTTATTTGATGAATCTTCGTTCAACAACCATTAGTTGGAGATCACGCAAGCAATCTACTCCTACTGATTCTACCACCAAAGCTGAATATGTTGCAACAGCTAAAGCTACAAAATAAATTATTTGGCCTCGTAAAATACTTGAAGACTTGCAGCAGAAACAAAACGCTTCAACTCCACCACTAGTTGACAACTCATATACAATTCTGTTGGCCAAGAATCTCAGATTTCATGATCAAAGAAAGCATATTAACACCAAATATCACTTGATTTGACATTATCTGGAGGCCAAAGTTATTCATTTGACACATTGTACTACTTCAAAGAAGATCGCATACATAGTTACAAAGGCAATGGGACATGAAAATTTTGAAAAGTTTAGAATGTTACTCAACATGTGAAATGTCCCTTCAGATTAAGGGGGGAATTTTAACTAATCCTTCAGGGATTTTATTGTACAATATGTAATTAGTTTCATATTTTATTTTTATAGTTAATAAGTTATCCAGACACAATTGTATCATACCTATATTGCGCATGTATAGATAAGTGATTTTATCATTAATATGATGTTCCTTCATTGTGCTATTTCATTATGGATCTTATTCGGGATTGTACACAAATAACTGGATACATAGGACTAACTTCAATCGCTTTGACTACAGGCCCATAACTCCCAATGTCGATGAATTTTTCCTCTTCCCTTGAACTCGACCTTTGATCAATTCTTCTTTGTCTTGTTGTTGAAATTTATTTCTCTTGAGCTTCCTCATTCTTCCTCCCAAGCTTCATTCTATCTCCAAGCCTTCTCTTTTAATCTAGTCTAATCTAAAATCTCTTGTCTTGCTTCTTTACAAAGTTTTCGCTCCTTAGACAAATTCACGCTCACTTTATGCTACGTAGCAATTCCCTTATCGTGGTTCCATGTGATGATATGCGATCGCTTATTAATACTCATGTACAAGCTTCGGCTGAATGCATGATCCGTAGTGTCTCCATCAACCTAGTCTCCTTTTTCCTCTTAGCACATTACAGATTTCAAAATAAGGTACTTCATCCCATAAGAATAATTTTGACATGCATTCAGGCAGAGTCCCAAAACTAGAAAAAATGCACTAGTCATTTTAACCATCATTTGTGTACTGACATAGATATATACACACTTCCATTAAAACCGAAAAGAATGTATTTACTTAACTTGCATACTTTGTAGGGATGCTTCTTGTCCCCTCACAAGCTCTATGACTTACTCTTTTCTAGAATTTTTAGATATTTACATGAGACATGATATTCCCTAACAGACTGAGAGAGAATGGACACTTGTCCACTCCTAAAACTAACTCCTACCTTATTGAGTCAATTTTTGTCGTTACATACACTCACTTGGGTAGAGTATGAACTTGCATAAAATATCTTACACCCACTTGGGTAGAGTGCCAACTTGCATCAAATATCTTATACCCACTTGGGTAGAGTAGAAACTTCCATGAAATATGTTACGAACCTAATTATCTAGGTCCTTTTCACAATAAGGATACATGGAATTATAACAAAAAATTATTTCTAATTTTATATAGATTTACGAATTGAGAGAATTTATTTTTCCCTTTGTAAATTTGGATGACCCCTTTTAGGGTTTGGTCAAAATAAGCTGCCATGAGATGAATGCTCTTGCATAAGTTTCAAGAGGTTGAATCCATGTATACATGAAAGAATGAAATATATATATATATCCCTCTAGGGACTTGATGCTTTTAGACCATGGTTACCAAGTTCAAATTCAAATTTAAATTTGAATTCGATTTGGCACGAAAAATATTCGAATACTTGAAAATTCTAAAATATACACCTTACAAATACTTAAATATATTGTTTTACAAATATTTTGAAATTTACAATATAATATTGAAACATCAATATTATAGTGAGCTCGGGAGGCTTCTCTCCAAGCTTTTTGAGCATAGGAATTTTTTCTTAAATCAAAATAAATAATTTGTTTCTTTAGATCCGATAGATCAATATTTGGTCTAAGTGGACGTTAAGCAACAGCATCATCATCATGTTATTATTCCAATAAAATGAAAATCTAAATTTTAAAGATTAACTACAACAATAATTCTTTCTATATATTAAAAATTTTTAAACATTATAATTTAATATTTTATTTAAATTTTCAATAAATAAAAAAAATCAAAATACAACATAATAATCTATTTTAAAATTATTTTAATTTAATATTTACTCACATTATCATAAAAAAAATCGATTAATTTAATGAATATAGCACATAAATAATCTATTTTAAACATTATAATTTAATGTTTACTGAGATTATCAATAAATAAAAAAATTATAGATTAATTTAATGAATATAGCACACATATATATTTATGTTTGCAAACAAAATAATCGATTCTATAGCTTCTACTAACCATCCTAAGCCATAGTTTTTACGGATTTTATTAGCAACTTTCTTGAAAAAATCACTTTGCATATCGTAAACCACACGTCTTTACAGATTTTAACAGCCTTCCTAAGAAAAAGGAATAGTACAAAAAGTCAACCAACGTTACTATTCATGGTAACCTATCATCTCATGGATCCAACCAGCTTTACCATTCATGAAGTGGTAAGCTGCCATCTCATCGATCCAGAAGGACTTTTATAGTAACCTATCATCTCATGGATCCAACCAGCTTTACCATTCGAGGTAAGCTACCATCTCATCGATTAAAAGGATTTTTGAAGAGCTGATGGGCAAAAAAAATCCGTAATTATGATGGGAAACCTGCTCCGCTGTACCTGTAAACAAAATATGCGGATACCATCTCATCGATCAAAAGGATTTTTAAGAGCTGATGGGCACGAAAAATCTGTAATTCTGACTGGAAACCTGCTCCGCTGTAGCTGTAGACGTTAAAAAGTTTTTAATGATGATTAATTTCCACTAAAACTAATATGATCTATAAGACCTAGAAACCGATTCCTAGTCATTCGTCAAAATCTGGTCTTTGTCTCTGTAATCAAGGGGAGAAAAAAACGCTTTGTATAAACTGAATATGCCATACCGAACTTAGAGTGGGCCACGTGGAAAACTGCTGCACTCTTGCTGTACCAAACTTTCAATGGGCAAAGTAATTCCAAACCTAATCGAACCACTTATTTTCCAAATTTTAATAATAACAATATGATACTCAACCCAAACCATCTCCACTTAAATCCTATACTTTATTAATGATATTCTAAACTTATAATTAACAGTCGCATTTATACCAAACTTCTAACTTGAATATATTCATCTCCATATATATGCCATAGAGTGAATAAGAATCCACGGACGTTATCATGTTGCCCTAAATTTGGTACCGCCCAACTTCTGGACACTCCAACTTAATTACACTTTTGTTACGTGCTAGTGTCTTTGCTTTCCGATGTCGAAATTTGATAAACGTTATTCAAAATGCATATTGTGTCGCTTAAAGCTGAGAATAAGGAAACACGTTTATTCTGTTTTTTTTTTTTTTCAAAGTTACCAAGTCACTCATGCTGAAACATGTGTATTCTGAATCATTTTTATCTTCCACTTCTGGTGATATTTTTAAAATTTATATTCATATCTATCCAGGGTGAGGAGAGGACTCCGCAGTTTGACAGATCCATCGTGTGTTAGGTTTTTGTCTATTTCAAACCAACTCATCATACTAACAATATTTGTAATGCGGATTGCACGTTGATTGGGCATGACCTTGCGTTGTGGACTTGTTCTCAAAATCCCACATCACTTATTATTGGAGTGGAGTACTGTCTTTTCAATGCCAACAGCCCAATGTTCTTATTTTTCAATCCCAACTACCCCAGTAAGAACCTGTTAGCAATGTGCAAGAAGTGACAGCTCTAAAAGATTAATCGATAGGTGAAGTTGAGTTTAGCAAGCCATTTTCTCCCATGTTGGTTTTTACAGTGGACTAACTAGGCCAGCGTTTGGTCAAGAAAGTGTTATTGTCAAAATCTTACAACGAATGAATCTGTAAGCTTGTTGGTCCCTGATGTTGGTATTAAGTATGATTATTATCAAACTGAGTAAAAGCATGTGCTTATTTAGTTTCCAACAACTATGCAACTTCACAAAATGTGACAAGTTGGTGAAAGAAAAACGACAAACGACAATTTATTAGTAATGATTGGCCTTCACTATCGGATCAAAAATAAAATATCTTGTATGAGTTCCCCACCAGGCCGGTTCAGTGTCCAATTCTTTATGAGAAAGTAAACTTAATCACAATAACTTTTGCAAAAATAATTTTACAATTTAATTGCCATTTTTCCCATATGGTCAGTGTCCAACTTTCTATGAAAAGGTAAACTTAATCACAATAACATTTGCAAAAATTATTTTAAAATTTAATTGTCATTTTTCTCATATGGTAGTTCATATTACATTTTCCCTGGGGTAAGTGTCACGCCTCTATCCTAGTGACACCGCTATCAAATTTCTTTTCACCAATACTTTCAAGTACGAACTACGCCTAACATTCAACACTTAGATTATTTTTCACTTTTTACTAAGCATTCATATTTAACATAGTGGAAATACATTCATCATCTTTATCATTTACAACATATGCACAGTGGATACAATCTTTAATGGGAGGGACAACTCCCTCATAAGCATTTGTCCAAGAATGTTAATAATAATATTCTACAAATATTTATACAAGTACAACCTTTGTGAAGGAACCCTAATTTTCCTCTCAACAATTCTATCAAGCATCCACAATTTGGCTTGCACTGTTTAGCAGTACCCAACTATCGTTTAGGAGTGCCCACCCCTGTCGGGTCGGGTTGCCTAACGTGTTGGGCCAAGGTGCCCTATATGGGCCGCCCTACGCTTTTCATCACACAAAATGGTTATCTGCAGCTCATCCTTCATTCACGATGTGTCGTCCTTTTGAGGCTTGTTCGTATCTTGCCTCCGCCCTTCGAGACTTCACTCGCACCTCAGGTCGGCCTACCCGTAGTCCAACCGTAGCAAATGTCGCAACTCTTTGTTTCAGGCAGAGTCGCCCTCGTTGTGCAGCGACGACCTCCGCAGGTCACCCACTGGGAAGATGTGCCCCTGTCGTGCACTGAAACCCTACTCAGTTCACCTGTCGGGGAAACGTGACCCTCCTGCAACCTATCCACTTGAAATTTCCATTCCATTTCTCCTTGGATTAGTGCTTAAGTCTAGAGCCACTTGCACCTCGCCCTTCTCTATTCGTCCACCCTTAGGCTCATCCAACATCACTTAGACTTCACACTTAGAATGTTTGAACTTCAACTCATGCCTTCTCCTCTACCCATGCATCCTCGATATATATGTCTCCGCCATGGATGTCATGTGTGTCGGCCTGCCCAAGCCAAGCTCTCAACTTGGCCAACCATGCTCCAACATCAATTCGACTCACCCATGTCGTTTCCCCGCTAGGTCCACTTACCCAACTATGCATCGTATAAATTCACCATCACAAATATCGATACTTAGCCAAATTTTTTCTTCTTCAATTTTTCGACTCTCCATTGGCTTGCCACAACTCATGTCTTGGGTGTCTTTAAACAACCACCAAACTCGTCACACACCAAATCATCCCATCGTCACAAAATTTTGTCACAACTGACTCATCACTCCCCAACTCGTGGCACTAGCTCACCGCGCACTGACTCATCGCACGCCAGCTCATCGTGTTTAACCGAGGGCGCGTCGCCCCACCTCGTCGCACATCACCTGCACGAATCTTGGGCGTGACGTACTCCCCTACTATAAATGGTTGTCATTGTCACAACACCATCATACAACATCACAAAGTGTCACTAGCTCGAACATCCAAAATGTCCATGCGGCCCACCTCTGCTCTGCCATCGTACAAACCATAAAGGTTCATGTCTCCATGAATAGGAAAGTCTCCTCATGCTGCCCCATGGTGGAAGGTTGGTCCCTCTACTCAAGCTACATGCTCACTCAACATAGATCGTGTCGACCCCATCATGTATCACCTTCTTGTGAACTGCTGCCATGATACTCCAATCCAATTCAAACACATCTGAGTACACCGACGTCCCCCATGACTCGAGCTAGTTGGGTGATCAGTCCAACTATCACGCTCAAAGCATGATAATGTACTTCTTCATGCCATCATAGGTCATTTCTATCAGCATCTTGTCGCAACATCAATTTGATCAAGAATCCATCGCATCTTCATCAAAATGTAAGCAAGCCATGCCTAGGTCCATGAAGTAGTTTCTATCTCATCCACAACATGTTGTCCATGATGCTGGTGTCAATGTCCTACATGTCAATTAGCCACATCTATCTCAACGTCACCATCCATATATGTGTAAGATCCATCTCCTCAAAATAAAGAGATTCTCTCATTAAACCGACTCTTAATGTGCCACATTCAGGTCCATGAAGCAACCTCCATCATATCCATAATGTGCCATACATCAAGTCTGGCAAAGAAACAAGTATACACCTATCTCATCATCCATGTGTTGCCCATGGTCAAAAACCAATCAGCCACCATGTATCAAAAGTGGTTAAGTGTCGGCTCAACCCATGCCCAAGTGTTTCCACCAAGGCGTCAACATCGCTCCATCAACTCTAAAGTGTCTCATCTTGATCCTCCACATCAAGTCACTCTGCCAAACACACCCATCAATGTGCTCAAAGTACTCACCCCATAGTGAAGCAAAGTCACTGACCACAGCTCCTCAATGCATCAGATCCTCCAAGCCCACTATAATATGAAGTCTCTAATGGCTGCAATAATATCATGTCATCATGAGCTCCATGAATCATCTCCATCCCACATATCGACAAGCATACATGTCTCGGTTTCAAAGGTCCCTGCAAGATGCCTCTACACTCCATGTAGTATGAATACTCCATAGTATGTTCACAAATCCAACAAGTCCATGGCCTTGTTTTACAAAAGTGCACAACATCTTCATCGTCTCCTAAGTAAAAGTCTCCATGTCACATCAGCAAATCCATTCGCACAACATCACTACCTTGGCACTCCTCATTGGATGCCCATAAGTGACATCTCTACAAGTACTCTTGCATAATGTCCTTGCATAAGGCTGCCATGCTCCATCTATCTGACTCGATGTCCATGAGTCAAGTTGCCCATGTTGCCCAACTAAGTAGTCCCGTCACAACATTGGTCATCTTCATCCTAGTCTCAATCAGGTCTAGTGCCCTTCGGTCACCCAAACCATATATATCATCAAGTCATATCATCTTATACATGTAAGTCCCTTCCATCATAGCTCCCCCATTAAAGGGTCCACCAAGACTGCCTCTTGGTCTTGGCCATGAAGAAGTTCACCCAAGTATCATCAAAACTCCAAGTGTGTTCCCTTTCTCCAATCCTTCCATGAGTCATGCTAGGCACTTAGCCAATTATCCATATGGCTAAAGCATGAACCATTCTCTGCAATGATCATCATGTTACTCCCTTGTCACAGGCATTTGCGCCTTCTTCCATAAGGTCACAAACAACCCCAATAAGCTCTACAACAATCAATGGTCCTTTCTTCTCCATACAAGGTCTCATCATAGACATCCATGGTAATGTTCTCCATCACATCGACAAACTGTGTCTTCCCTTCACTAGATATGGCCCATCTTCCAAAAGCTCCAATCAAACATAGGTAGTAATATGAATACTTATTTCATCATGACGCTCCTCCATTTGAGTGTCCTTATCCATCAGTGTCTGCAAAATGCATGATCTAGGTCCAACTTGAGCAATTGGAAGTACCCCAAGTTTTTTCTCCATTGTTGTCACATCTGCAACATCCTCATACATCACGACTTCCTCTTCTTCATCATCGCAATCTGTAGCTACATCTTGCTCCATTGACCAACCAAGTCAAAGAAGTGTGTCTTCAACATTCCTTTCCAAGACATCAAGTTCATCTCGAATTCGTGGGTTCTCTTATTTCATTTTCTTCAACCTATATAAGGTCAGAAAGAGCCTCCCTTGGCATACTTTCAAATTTTTCATGTCTCATTGTTCAACTTGGCCCAAGCAGAATGCTTCACCCCTACTAAGCCTGTCACAAAGTGTAGTAGTAACACTTCAATATGAAAACCTTGATTCTTTGAATCAAGCCACTAGTCCTTGTCACGAAGTGCACTAAGATCAGCTTCAACTCAGACTCTGAATTAGGTCTCTCATACCAACTTTCACACCCCTATCCTCGCGGTAGTCTTTCAAGCGCACATAGGCAAGTGCGACATCGCTACTCGATTTATTTTCACCAATACTCTCAAGTATGGACTATGCCTAACATTCAACACTTAGATTATTTTTCACTTTTTACTAAGCTTTCATCTTTAACACAGTGGAAATACATTTATCATAACTATCATTTACAACATATGCACAATGGATGCAATCTTTAATGGGAGGGGAAACTCCCTGATAAGAGTCTGCCCAGTAATGATAATAATAATCTCTTACAAATATTTATAGAAGTACATCATTTGTGAAGGAACCCCAACTTTCCTCTAAACAATTCTGCAAAGATACATAAATCAGTTTGCACCGTTAGGTAGTGCCCATTTATCGTTCAGGAGCGCCCACCCCTACTAGGCCAGGTCGCCCAACTCGTCGGGCAGAGGCACCCTACCTGGGTCATCGTTCACATTGTTCATCGCACAAACCAGTTACTTGTAGCTTGACGTTTGTTCATGGCGTGTCCCCCTTCTGGCGTCTATCTGTAACTCGCCTCCACCCTTCGACACTTCACCTGGAACTCAGGTCGACCTACCCGTAGTGCAACCTCAACAAATCTCACAACTCTTTATTTTGGGCAGAGTCACCCTTGTCATGTAGCAACACCCTCCACAGGTCTCCAATCGAGCAGACATGCCCCTATCATGTAGTGACGCCTTACCCAGTTCGCCCGTTGGGTAGACGTGCCATGCCTGTAACATGTCCCCCCAAAATTTGTGTTTCATTTCTCCACGGCTTAGTGCTTCAGTGTAGAGCCGCCTGTACCTCACCCTACTCTGTTCATCCACACTTAGGCTCGTCGAACATCACTTAGACTTCACACTTAGAATGTTTGAACTTCAAGTGATGCCTTCTCGTCCACCCATGCGTCCACCATATATATGTATCCTCCATGGATGTGATATGGGTCAGCTTGCCTAGGCCGACCTCTCAACTTGGCCAACCGTGCCCCAACTTCATGTTGGCTCGCCCATGTTTTTCCCCCACCGGTTCCACTTACCCAACCTTGTACCGTATAAGCTCACCATTGGAAATCTCCATACTTAGACAAATTTTGTCTTCTTTCGTTTTTCAACTCTCTATTGGCTCATCGCAACTTGTGTCTTGGGTGACTTTAATGGACTACCCAGCTCGTCGTACACCAACTTGTCCCATCATCGCAAAATTTCGTCGCAACCGACTTGCCACTCCCTAACTCGTCGCATCGGCTCACCGCCCATTGACGTGTCGCATGCTAGCTCGTTGTGTTTGACCGAGGGTGTGTCACTTGACCTCATTGCACATGGCTCACACGACTCATGGGCGTAACAATGAGGATGTGGGTGAGATTGAGGTATTACAAAGTAACAGAGGTTACGAATTCATGTTACATCTTCGTGAGGGTGAAGATGATGGTGTGGTTGATGCATCATAATATAAATGAACATTTATATAAAGATGGATAAGTATATGAATCATGATTTTATTAATAAAATACAATTAAATTTTAGTTTTTTAATTAGTTAAAAATAGAATATATAATTTACTTAATAATAACATAATTATATTTTTCCAAATAAATATAAATATATTTTATTAAATAAGTGTTAAAATAAGTATTTTATATTCAAAATTTTATTATTATATAAAGTTAAAAATAAATTAAAAAACAAGAATACAACCATCAATCATCATTATTGAGGTCTTACACACAATTTCTCTTTGAGATATGCATTAACTCTCAATGAGAATGTGTAATTTGAGACATTGGAATGTAAATATGAAAATGTGAAAATAATTAGACACAATCAATTCTTGTTGTACATATTATGAGGATGTTTCGCATTATTTTACATTTTTGGCACAATGACCAATTATATGTTCTCATCCTTAATCAAATTTGTATACTTGTCATTAAATCACATAGAAACATGTTTCTATTATAAACACACATATATGAATTGGTGCTTACGGTGTATTAATTACTCATTAAAGTTACAAATCTTCCTTAATAATGTGTGGAGTAAAAAGAGACATCATGACTTGGTTATACTATTTAGAAATCAACGTGCCATATAAAAATTCGTCTTGACACTATCCACTAATATTCAATAAAAAAATACATTTATAGGGTGGGATACACATGTCTCTTTCAGAGAAATTTTTGAAGCTACAACAAATCAATGTTCAAGACATTTACAAAGTGATATACATATCAATGGTGAAATGTCATTGTTGTCAAAAAGAAAAAGGAAAAAACATTTGATAACTCATAGTGCCATATAACAAGAACTTTCATTGATTCTTTGCACTCTTCATAATGCTTCAGATCGTAGAGGCACAATTGTGCTTCTTTATACTTGATTGAAAAGTGCATAAAGGATGTGTGCAATTATCATGCATTAGTTGAATTAGTGCACATAGTATGTACACTATTAATGTTTAACATCTCTTAAATGGTGTTTTTTCCTCATGGTTTTTCTTAACATGGTAAATCATTTAATAACAACCCAATTGTTGTTTTCAAACCTTAACCAACATTAGTGATGTTGTTGCATTGGTCCTCATCCTAGTGAGTGATCTCTTACCATTATTCAAGTGAGCCAAGTGATATGAGTAGTTGATGAACTTCCAAATGTGCTTACGTTGATCAAGTTTGTAGACGTTATTATGTGACTGTTTAGAGGATTTTAACGTAATACATATGACAGATAAGGAGATAAAGTGATGCATTAAGTACAAACATTAAAACCTTATTAGTTATGGCACACAAACATAAGTAGTGTTGCTGATGGACTAACTAAACAAACCAATTCATAATGAATGAGATATGTGCACTAAAGCAGAACATTAATACCAATTAACTCAAACATAGAACGTTCATGTGATGTAACTCAAACATATGTGTTCTAGTTAATGCACTAAGTAAAAGAGAATAAGAATGATTCCATAGCACGTAGATGTGGCTAATTTTTAAATAGTCGAAATATTACCTATCACTTTTATAGAATGACCTGAATAAAAATCTCAATAAATAAGGTTAAAAATTAGGTCAATTGGGTATAAATAGTTATCTAATATCACTACTATGCTATTAGGTTCCATAAATCTATTAAATTAGTTCAAAAATATATTATTTTACATTACATTATATTCAATGTTAGAGTATATAACACAATGTGAGTCATTATCACATTTAGTGCAACACTATTGAATTGTAAGTTAATTAGTCCTCATAATATGACCATCTATTATACTCATAATTATATCAAATTCTTAGGCATGATGCAAAAAAAATTGGAATTGAATTAAATCCAAATTTATGTATTCAATTGCCTCATCACCATCATGCTCGAACCACTAAAAAAATTGGTGAATTACTATCCAATCATACTCGTTACATGGTCATGGCAAAAGAGGAGGGTGTATTTCATCATGTCATGGTTTAATGTATGGTTCTTGAGTGTTGAATACTAGTAATGTCTACTATGATGTATGTCCTGTGGAATTCTTAAAAAAGATTATGTAATTAGTGAGAAAAGGAGGCTTTGCATCCCTTTATATATTATTCTTAGGTTGTTGTTTCTATTTGGATGAATAATTAAGAGTGTCTTCACCATACTAAGTCATATTTGTTTGCCACGATTATTTGGGTGAATTTCTTAGAGAAAAATCACCATATTCAATGTTCATTTATTCAAGAATAGTTGACGGTGAACATGTGATGATATTTTGAGGTATATAAGTGTCAAGGAGGTAAAGAAAAACTAAGTTTTTTCTTTTCCAAAGGGGAGGAAAGAGGGATATTAAGGGGGTGAGGCTTCCTATATATATGAATGAACTCGATGAGTTATTGATAGGCTGTGGGGAGTTTCAGTAACTAAAAAATAATAGGGATCTATAGTTGTCAGATTCAATTAGATAATGGAGCCTAAAATGGGGGAGAAGCAAAAATGTAGGAGGAGTCACCTAATCAACTTCTATGCAAGGGAAGGAAGGAATATGCTCCCAATGTCCCTACGATGAGATATTTTGGTTTCCTACTCTTATACTATAAGATATTCCTTTCTAATCATTCTTTCATATATAAATATCATTAGAACTTCTGTTTCATCCAACCAATGTTGATATATTTATGTGGTATCTCTCATAATATACACCATTTGAACTAACATAAACTTTGCAAGTGCTTTTCTCATCATTACTAATAGTATAGTAAGTTCTAAAATGTACTTCCTCTACTAATCATGCATTATAAAAATGATATTGATACATGTTTGATATTCATCCACATTATTGTTTAAAATGTGTGGAAATCCTCTCAATTTTGAAGTTTACAATGTTCTTCTTCATTATTGAAAACATTCACTCTAAATATCTCCTCAATTTTGACCACAACTTAGACTTCTTTGATATAGTGGAGTCAAATTTCAAATCCATTTCCACCTAGGTATGTTATCCCAGGGATCTTCATCTAGAGCAATATTTTTTCCATCTAAAAATTTTCTTCATTTTGTATGTAATGGTTATACATAGCCTAGTGGGCTAACTTGAGTTGTTCAGTGCTTTGAAATTTATGTAGGAGGTTTTAGGGTTAATCACATGTGATGGTAAACGTTGTTGTATTCCTCTCTTAATTTGCGTACAAAAACAAGTGCCATCATCAATGCAAAAATGACCTTAAAATTAGGTATTATCCATGAAATTTGGGGAGATACCTTGAGGTTTCACCAAAAAAATATCCTTAGAAGAGAATGTCATGATCATACTTATTCAAGGAAAAATCAAAATCTTATATTCTGAATAATTTTCTTTGTATTTGAAATTTAGTGGATACCTTGTTAAATTTCTCCCAATATGCCTTGGAATTGCACATGATGGTTTTTATAAGGCCCTACACTCGAATGGATTCAAGCACTTCCACCACATTATCACATTAGCAGTAATTGACTAATATGGATGGAAATGATGAATGGTTGATGTGTAGAAGATTTGATTTTGGGAATCCTTGCATGGTGGAAACATCCATTATAGACATGTTCAGTGCCCTTTCATAGACCATGCGTATTGCGTACCTTCATAGATTTCAATAGTTAAACACACTATGAAAATATTGGAAGGGAATGTGGAAATGGAAGGTAAATTGGGGTTTATGACAAATGGACTCATCTAATCTACAAGTACAATGCATGACAAATAAAATTAGTAGATAAAACTTTACTAGTTTTTATAGACTTAGGTGCTTGGTTTACATGCAAACCAAAAGTGTTAGGTGTTCACATTAGCTTGTTGAGATGGATGGTAGAATTCAATTAAATAGAAACCATCCATTGAGGAATATTGTAGGATGCAATCAATAGGGGCACATCAACTAGGCAAGCATCCATTACATACACTTGTTGGGTCTACCTTTTCCAATCACACTGAGGTGCCTTGGGCACACTTATTGGTTATGTGGAACTTTAAGCACAATACCATTATCCATTGGATGATTGGTGGAAAAGTCATGAATGGGACAAAGGCACCATCAAACATAGTCCAAGTTGTAAAAGTGGGATATTGGATCCACCTTAGAGTAAATAAGTTTGCAACTAGCAGAAGGAATGTCTTGTATAAATAATGGACATCTCAAATGTGTTAAGGAATGAATAATTCATTTTGGTCATTCATTATGAGTTTTGAGGAGCTCTATTATTGTGAACTTATGTTTACGGTTGTAAAATAAGGGAAAATTGCATTGATTTAGTGATAAGAAGAATAAGTCAAGACTTATAGGATGCATGCTTCAATTACTGCAAGGGTTAGATTGTGTTAGTCTGTTGGATAGTAGGTAGAAGGAAATATTACTATAGACTCATTGTATAACTATAACAGGGTTGCAAATAAAATCTTGGAACTCCCTTATTATATATTTGTATTGTTATTGATATAATAAGGTTAAGGAACTTATCTTGGGTGCCATTGTATGTATGTGTTATGGATTGTTTATAGTGTTGGATTTTACAATTCATTGTTTTTCTTTTGTTTTAAAAGTGTTGAAATATTGGATAAGTGCTTAAGTATTGTTAGGAAGTTTTAAATGGTTAGGTTATACATGTCCCTAATATTGAATAAATTTAGTTGAATAGAACTTAGTTTCATTTGATAGATTGTACCTTAAGATGATGTTATCGATAGACTTTAAGTAAAGAGGTGTAGTAAAGTGGTAGTAGGAACAAATTGGTCAAGGCATTGCAATGTTATCTAACTATAGGTGATAAAATAGACCCAGCTTAATTTATGCTTGCAATGAAAATTTTGGTTAAACTATAGGTCCATAATATGTGATATTAGAGATAATTGCGAGACAATTTTGGTGCTCTTCACCATATCACTACTATGCTAGGTGCTATTAGAGCATACACTTAACTAATTTTATAAAGGGAAGGTGGTATAAAGCTAATTTTGAGATAGTTTTGGAAGTATTTGTGTATTGAAATTAATGCAATGTCTAATGCTCTAGGATGTGTTTCCAAGAAGGTGAAAGGGTGGATTGATGACTAGAAGATGTAGACTTAATGCCTTGTTGTAGCAAGAAGACATGATAGTTATCCTATATAGACTGGAAATTTCTCTTGTTATTTTGAGAATGTTGTAGGAATGAGGCAATAATGTGAGCCATAGTCTTTGAGACTTAGGAAAGCTCCTGAAATGTGCCTAGAGCATGGACATATTTCTAGATTATGACAAGGAAAGAATATATTCATGGAATACCAACAAAGAAGTCATAGCCATGGACTTGGGGCATTGGGATTGGATATCCATAAGTTTTATGAGGAAAATGTGGTGTAGATTTATCAAACTAGTGCATAGGATAGATGGTAGGTTAAAAAAAATTATACTTTTACCAAAAAAGTTGAGACTTGGGCACTAGATATCCTAGGATTGTTTAAGAGGAAGGATGGAAAAGATGGAAACAAGTTTTCAACATGGAAATAGTCAAATTTTATTAATTATCTGAATAAGAATTTTTCTTATTTCATTTGTTACTAAAACTATTTTTCCATATATTATCATTTTTTAATGAATGGCTTTGGACACCTTTAGTGCATTATCACCTAAATGGTCAAGAATTAGTTTGGATGGACATGAAAAGAGGATCATGGATAGAAGAGTCAACTTTAGAAGACCCTCCATGGTGGTTAGCCCCATCATAAACATGTTGGGTACCCTTGTTTAGACTAGCTGCACCGTAGAACTTGGTACCTTGCATTATTTGAATGTACCAAGAGAAGCTTGGAAGGGAACATGGAGATGGAATGAAAAGTGGAGGCTATGACAATTGACCCTTTTTTATTTGAAACTGTGATGCAGGAAAAAAAATATATTGATCTATATTATACCCCCCTTCTAATTCATTTCTATATTTTTATGAATTGCATTTAAATTCATAAATTGGTTGTGAATTAATTCACTTGAAAGTAATTCAGGTTTAAATATATTTTAGTTTTGTTCGCTTGAGATGTATATGTGGGAGAATGGGTTCGTTTCCTCCTTTTGTGTGTGGATTTGAATTTGAGATGATGGTAGCATTGGATTGGATTAAACCATCTGTTTGGTCAATTTAGAGTGTCCTAAATTGCTGTATTAATTGTCAATCGGGGAGTCGTAAACTGTTGAAGTGTGGCACACTATATGTGCAAGATAACATATTTCTTACTTTTTTTGTCGTTTTTGAGTTTTTGTTTTGTTTTGGGTTTATTTATGTTAATTCCCTAATGTGAGATGGAAATTATAAAAGACAAGTATGATATAAATGTTCAAGGCAATGATGTCCTTTAAAATGATTTTCAAAACTTCAAACTTAAAAAAAAAGGTTTTAAAACATGCAATGATGAAACTAATTCCTAAAAGAGAGTGAAAATGTGCCACTATTCTAATTAAACAATAGTGAGCTAGTGACTATGAAACCCGGTATCCTTGCTACCGTAAAAATATAAGAAAAACTGAAATCAAAGAAATCCAAAAATTGCAAGAAAAGTAAACTAAAATCACATTACATCAACTGATATTCTGACCCCTCACCATTCGACTTGATTTGGCTTTAGGAGGTAATCATTATCAACTTGAGTAATTTGATATCTAATTCACAGAAAATAAAACTAATATTAAACTACACACTCATACTTCAATCCCTCACCATTCGACTTTCTTTGGCTTTAGGAGGTAACTGAGAATGACATGAGCAATTTAATAACTAACTTGCAGAAAAAAAAACTAATATCAAACTACACATTCATACTTCAATCCCTCACCATTCGACTCGCTCTAGCTTTAGGAGGTAACTGAAAATGACATGAATAATTTAATATCTATTTTGCAGAAGAGTAAATGAGCAAAACTGAAATAAATAACATAGTGTTGGAACTAAAAACTAAAGGAAATGAATCAGCAGAAGGACAAGAATAATTCCATGTCATTAATCATTAGAAAACTATGTGAAAATGCCCGGGCTGCCTATTGTAATCTGAAACAAAAGCACTGATCAATTAACAACATTATAAAACATGAAAAGCTATGGACAACTATCAAACATTAATACCATAAGAAATGCAATATATATACAAGTGAATGATTATAGAATAAGAAACGTAAAGAAATAAGGATGAAACTATACAGTAATAAACAAAACCTCGGCCTATGCAGGGGCCCTCTGCACAATCCTCGGACAATCAACGATCAACCACGAATTGAGCTTATAAACAGAGTCTTCTCATGTATTAAAATGCAGTCATAACACAGAGATAAATTCACGGCACAGTGGGCTCGTTAACAGTCAAAATTACATTACCAAAGCTAACTAATATGCGTATGAGAACGCATTATTTATAATAGAGGATGACATAACTACTTTCCTACAATTTGCGCTGATAAAAGACACGTAAACAACCACGTCCCGAAATTTAGAATTATGGCTGCCGTGAAGACTAAATCTTTGGTGGGTGGCTATTGTATTCCATTCATGGAGCAGTCCACAGGCGTTGATTTGTCCCCTGAGCTTTAGGAACAACCACGCAAAGCTTCACATGGTGAAAAATAGAGTTTTATCACCGTAGGACTCTTAAGTTGACCACTACTTTTCCCACCGTTGACTATGGCCTCTTTTGATGAATTTGACCGAGCCAATAGGACTATGTCCATGTCCACGTTGTTTGCAACTTGCCCATGTGGCTCGATTCGCCTGAAGACAACTGCAATATAGACTTTGACAAAACAACTGCAGAAAGTTGGGTTGGCTACGGAAAGTGACAAGATTCTGCAGCTTATAAAACAAAAACTAGTTCAAATAGAAACACAAACACATAGTCAAGGAACCACTTTAAATTCCCTTTTTTAACTACTATGCAATGATACTGATGACTTAGGAGGTTCAGATGAATGGAAAGAAGCTAGAAAAAGGTGTAGGAAAGTTGCAAGTTTGGGACTCAACATACCCCCACTGTGAAGGTGTTGCATGTCCTCATGCAACCAAAATTTTGACTATCCCCCCTTCAAATCATATATTCTGAAGCTTTTGCCAGTAGATCTAGCCCTCTTCCTCTCTTTCTTAGTGCTGCTAACATCCTGGCCTTCTTCATCAAGGATCTAAATTTAATATTAATCAGTGCTCTACTCATCCTCTTGCATTTCTTCTTCAATTTCCTATTCTTTTTGTGCCATAGTCCCAGGTGTAGCATAGTGTTGTCATGGATGATCTTGTCCAGTCTGCTCTGCTCTTTGAGTGCTTCATTTTCATTTTTAATATGTTTATTTAAAACCTCCAACTCGAAGATTTATTGTTTCAACGATTGGACTAGAGCTTCTTGTGCTATGTGAGGCTGAGTGGATGAAGTGCTGGGACCCGTGGCTATTCTTTCTAAGGATTCTATGTAATCATACACCTCTTGCTGCCTTGGATCTATTTCAGGTGTCATTTTCCTGGGGCTATCCCCAAAATGTTGTGGAGGAGAATTGAATTCAAACTCTGGCTGAAAAGGACTCATGTCATCATTTTGAGGACTAGTTTCAACGTTTGGCTGAGAATGAGGTGGACTACTTCCAGCTGGAGTTTGTTCAGGTGTTCCTTCTCCCAAATCAATAAAATGGGGTCCTTTCTTTTGTGCTTTCTCCATTTTCCCTTAAGCCTGTTGCTTCTTCTTACATATTGCAGACTACTATCTTTTTCCTTCCATTTTCCTTTTCCTTTCTGTTTGGCCATAGCTGACTATTCCTGAAGGTGAACTAATCTCTCAGACAATACTTGATGATCTTCTTCTGAGGAAGGGGTTTGATGCATAGCCTCAATGCTTCTTTTCTCTTTTGATTTTGTTAGCTTTTTACCCTCGGTCTTTTCCTTCCTCCTTTTAGACAGTCTTTCTTCTCTACTATTTCTCTCAATTGTTTTAGTAGGAGTGCTTTGAGTTTTATCATCTGTTCTCTTTCTTCTACTTCTTTTTGATGTATTTCCTTCAGGGGTTTCTTTGCGTTCTTCAAAGAAATTTCTGATTAAAAATTTCTCCTAGGTGTCCCTTTTCTCTTTTAATTGTTTTTCTATCAGGATTTTCATGAGACCATGGTGATACAAATGTGGTTCTACGTCCCCCAGATGCTTTTGGATGGTTACAGACATCTTTTTCAAACTGTTTAGTAAAAAGTATGGCAGATTAAGGCTCTGGTTGTCTAGGAAATTCATTAACAGACGTGCATGATACATGTACATTCCTCCAAAACATCCCTCACATGTGATAAACTTTTGAATAACTAATAGTAAGCTAGCCCACTCTTCTTTTAAAACATTAATAGGAATTCCAGTTTTGAAAATGGTGACATCCATACCTGGGTCACGTAAGATCACTCTCCAAGCTTCATCGTAAGATCGCCAATGCTCTAGTTCTTAAACTAGCGTCCACCTCCCTGGGGAAGTTCTGTGGCAGCTGCTATTGATGCTTCAGTTACTATGAATTTTAGGTATCCAACTTCCACCTCTAGTCCATCAAAAGACCTTGCAAAGGCCTTTGTAACCTCCCTATGGTAGCCTTTGAATTTCTAGATAAAACGTAACCACCTAGCCTTCTTCAATATATCTTTCACTTGAGGGTATCCTTCAATAAATTTGGGTCCCTCTGGTTCTGCCCTCAATAGTCGTCCCATCCTTCCTTTTGTTCTTTAAAACTCGTCTGAATTAGCAGAGATGATCAGGGTTTATGAAGGAGACCAGCAACTGTAAGCGGATATCAGAGAATAGGTACGCAGAATGAAGCAGAAGAGAGAACAAAATGGGGTGAAGGCTTATGTGAGCATGGTGGAAATGCAGCCATGAGGTCAATAGAACAGTAGGTGGAGAAAGTGCATCTGACAGTATTTAAAATTGGGTGGCTGTAGAGTGGACGCAAGCATGTTTATAAAACGGCTGTGGATTTTGTGTGGCTGAAAGAAGCCATAGTCAAATCAACCACGTTCCATAGTCACAAATGGAGTGTGAGAATATTTCCAAACTTGAGTTAAATCCAGGAATTAATAATAAGGTCGTTGGAAAATAAATGCATGGATTATGGAGGAATGTCGTGGACTAAAACGGTTATAGAGGCGATTATGTTAATCATTGCATATAGTTGAGCTCGTGATTTAATAACTATGCAAAAATGTGTTAGAATTCCATTTGAAATAAATTTTTGTTCATACCCTGGAATTCTTGTCATTTTTCTTTAGTCTTCAATTAGTTGCTCCTCGTTGGTGCTTTTGAATGCCTTATGTCTTCATAATATATCCTCATACCTGCATTTGATTTATGATTGTTGAACTAACATTTGACTGTAATTTTTTTTTTTAAAACTGAGTGGTGGCTGCAGAAACCCAACTAGCTGCGGAATCAGTGAGTAGTTGCGGAAACTAACTTTAGCTACGGAAATTGACCCAAAAATCTTATAACTGAATGAGATGTATAAACGATGACTGACTGGATGAAAATGGTCATAAAAACTTTTATTAATGGAATGAAATGGAGTTGAAATGAAGTGATGTGGAATGGAAATGAGATCGAGTGGAATGTGAATGAGGTGGAGTGGAATGAAAAATGAGAGAGAGAGAATTTTTTTTTTGAAAATATAGGGTGTCAGGAATTCTTGATTTCTGCCCTACATTTTCTATACAAGGCTGCTAATCAGTGATTGGTTTTCAGGCTTATACATTTTTATTTTTATATTTTAACAGAAAAGAACAAAGGCTAGGTTGGTGGAGAAGAAGGATTCTTCTTCACCAGCCTTATTGCAAAATTATCTTGAAACATTTTGACAAATTCCTCTTTTGAGAGTGGCTTATGATAGATCTTTAATTTGTGGCCATTCACAATAAGAGGAGTTTGAGATTCATCAATGGTCTTGATTCTTACCACTCCATTGCTAAAGACTTTGTCAATCTCATATGGCCCAAGCCAATGAGTCTAAAATTTGCCTTTAAAGTCTTTAAACTTAGAATCAAATAGCAATGCCCAGTCTCCTTCTTGAAACTTTTTCTCTTTAATGTATTTGTCATGCCACTTAGCTCTTTGATATTGAACTAGATCAGTTCTTAGGATTGCTTCTTGTCTGATCTCATCTAGCTCATTCAACTGCTCCATTCTATGCTTTTGGGCTTCTGACAGATCCATCCCCAACTGAACTGCCATCTTGAAGGTTTTGACTTGGAACTCAATGGGGAGTAGGACTTCTTTCCCATAAACAAGTTCATAGGGAGAATGT